>CAMXCT020006770.1:10000-132500 GCA_947184155.2 Cladocopium goreaui | reverse complement strand
ATCCCATGAAATCCGTATGAAATCCCATGAAATGTCCTTTAAAAATCCTATGAGATCCCATATGCAATCTCTTGTTTGATAAACGGTTTATCTGTGTAATTCCTTGTGGCCCTGGGGAATTGGATTTGAGCCGCTCTATGTTTAAAAAGGATGCAATGCAATTCTTTCCCCTAAGCGATCCCTATCCTGCTGGAACTAAGAGATAGTGAAGAGGCGAAAACAAAACAAACACAAACAATAATAGCACAATGAAACAAACAACAATGACAAAAACAATCAAACTAAAGAAAAACAGCAACACAAAGAAATCAAAAAAAAAAACGAATCAGGAAAAAAACCTGAAAGAACGCAAAATCGGAACACCAAAAAAAAAACAGGAAAAGAACAGCAAAGAAGAGCAATTTCTCACACGTTCGTCGCTTCCCGAAGTTCAGCGGAACACGGGTGCCAGGCAAGTGGATGAACGAGACGCCAAGGTCACCGAGGCCGGGGACCACGGAACAGGTGGCTGGCAGTTGGCTGCCCCGAAATAGCAATTATAACTGGATTTATCATGATATATAACTTATATACCCTCTGTTTATTTAACATAGCCATGGAAAATCACCATTTTTAGTAGGTAAACCATCTATAAATGGGCCATTTTCCATGGCTATGTTAAATAACCAGAGGGTAACCTTAGTTATAGGAGTTTAAATCCCATGTATAACGGTTGAGGGCCATAAGTCTGGAAATGGAGGGTTTAAGGATTTGAAGTGATTATAATCCGGGAGACACTCATCTCTATATGATTATGAGTGATAAGAAAAATGGTGCAATTGTCCATTGCCACGTTCGATTAGAAGAGGATGTGACTGAGAATGTTTCGAATGAACGGAACTCTTTGAATCTGCTTGATTTTGAAACGGATTGAAAAGGGAAATTGGTGTCCCGTTCTGTTTCACTGAGAAAAGCCTAGTGACAAGCTTGGGATAACATTTCAGTATGGCTAGTATGGCGAAGACACCTCGGATACTCTGGCGGAACCACAAATGGTATTTTTTTGTGGGTCAGCAATTGGAGGCTATAGCCATGTAGCAATCAAATGATTGAACATCATTTAGCAATTGAATGTTCGACGGTGGGAGGTTATCCACCGTAGTTTTTTTTTAAACCATTCTTGCCTGCTGCCAATTCCAGACTTGGCTTACTGGAAAATTGACTGGAACACCCCATATTTGAAAATCCATGGTTTCCTGTAATTTTTCCTGTGAATAAATCCACATTAAATCCATTGATTCTGGTTTGTGTCAGTTTTATTTCTACAGAGTAACGCAGACGGTGCATAGATTGTTGTAAGATCCATCAAAATATCCTGCAAGATGGATCGAGCATGTTGAAAGTCACGAACACTGCAGCCATTTTTTTCTATAAAACAGCCTCCGGTAAACCAACATAGATGTTTTCGAAACCCATTTCTAGATCATTTTCCTGCGGAAAGCAGCCAGGTTTTCCACATCTAAATGTTGACCCCACAGTAACTTCATGAGCAATGCCCGAAACTGTTTTCTCTGACAGTACATACAGTACCATGATTCTTCGACCCTCATAGGTATATGTGTCTTCCTTTTCTGTGTCCATTTGTTGCCATCCAACACCAAGCGTATCGACATCCACCTTGCCAGTCGTTTCAAATATCTTTGCAATCCTAACAAGGTGAGGCCTCCCAGTTATATGTTGGTGTATAAATCCCGAGCCCATGAATACTCTCTATGTTTTCATCCCTATCAAAAAAATAACATGGAATTCACCAAGTGATGTATCTTGGATGATCAGGCCCGGTGCTCGGTTCCGCTGCTTTTTCACAGAGCCTCCCAAATTAGAGGATATTATAGTTTGTTTAAACACCAATCTAACTGTAGATATTCATGATGATATTATACATATATACATTATGGCTATAATATATATATATATATATATATAATGATTGTATATTATATATATATATATACATATATATACACCGTATATACAATATTTACATATCTTTATCATATATATATATATATCACATACACATATATATATATATATATATATCATCATATACATACGTATATTCACATATATAATATTATGTATGTATATATATATATATCACCGACCAACAAATCATCAGTTATTGTAGTTAAAACCCTCAAACTTCGCCATTTTTGTTACGGCCCCAGGACGTGACGCATGACGATCGCGGTTTGATGTCCCGTTTTCTGCAAGCCATGGCACCAAGGACTTCTCTGGACACTCGCACAGACTTAGGATGGGAAAGTGATCACAACTTGGTACATGCCAGATGTAATTTGTAATGCTTCATAATGGTGATTAATGGTGATTAATGATTAATGGTTAATAATGGTTAATAATGGTTAATAATGGTTAATAATGGTTAATAATGGTTAATAATGGGTTAAGAATTGGAATAATGGTTAATAATGGTTAATAATGGGTTAATAATTGGAATAATGATTAATAAGGGTTAATAATGGGTTAATAATTGGAATAATGTAGTTAAAACAATGCCATTTTTACCACCCATGACTGGGAATGGTTTGTTTATACCACCAATTTCTGGCGAAAATGGGAATGGTTTATGGCATGGTTTTACCCACATCAACCCATTGCAAACGGGGTATTTTCCGACGCCTTCGGGACCCCAATTCGGGGAGGTTGATGGTTAGGTTTAGCTTATTACGTAAGGGATACAAGCTCTACAACTGTGGTTGTATATCCCTGGTTGGTGTTTTGGAACATTTTTTATTTTTCCATATATTGGGAATAATCATACCAACTGACTAATATTTTTCAAAGCGGTTGAAATTACCAACCAGATCCATTTCTCACTAAGTTTGGGATATTATTCTTCTTGTTTGGGGACATAGTACATTTCTCGATCTCGCTGCAGAGAGTAGCTCAAGCAGTCAGACATGTCCACAGTGAAGGTTTGCCTTATGGGATAGTTTCGAGCAAAAGCCCCCACGTATATATATATTACAAACATGGCGGGGCAGCAACTGCAATGGGAATATATACAGTAAATGATTTTAAGCTAATTTGACAAAGAAGATGTAGTGCTTTTTTTGGGTTTGAAAATGGTGGTTACTCTCAATTTCGGCCCGCAATTTCATGGGGAAGATGATAAATCATGAAATGATGAGATACTCCATGTCTATCCCAAATCGTCCAACTTTACGACCATCGGAGGTAAGTTTCCTCGATTCGCAAGGGAATCTCAAGTTCCTGGAGGCGTATCCTATGGATGTGTCCTAAAATGGTGGTTTTATCCAAATCAGTCCATTGATTTTTTCCCAGGTGAGGATCGCTAGATCTTAACAAAGAAATTGGGGACTCCTGGATGGGAGTGATTAATAACTGGTTGGTGGTTTGGAACATTTTTTATTTTTCCATATATTGGGAATGTCATCATCCCAACTGACGCACTCATATTTTTCAGAGGGGTTGAAACCACCAACCAGATCCATTTCTCACTAAGTCTGGGATATTATTATTCTTCCTGGATGGGAGTGATTAATACTGATTTATAGTAATCAATAATCCTGGATGGCAACTCCTCCTCCTCCTTTTTCTCCTCCTCCTTCACCTCCTCCGCCTCGTTGTCTTGATCTCCTCTGCCAGCGATGCTGGGCCACTCCTGGACCCAAACGCCAAAGAGAATGCCAGACACGATGCCAGAAAGACTGCCAGATAAAATGTCAGAACATGTGACAGATGTTAGATAGAATGCCAAAAAGAATGTCAAAAAGAGATAGGTGCCAGATAGAATGACAGAGAGAATGTCAAATAGAATGTCAGAGTATATGCAAAAAAAAAATGTCAGATAGAATGCCAGAATATAAATATGTATATGTATGTATATATATACATATATATATGCCATATATATATGCCATATATACTTGCAGATGATATGTCAGAAACTGTGTCAGAATAGTGTGTCAGGGTGGGCATCACTCGAAGTAAGGTAATTTGGATTTTCATGGTTTTCGATTATAAACCATCCAACTATTAGGGTGCCCACATCTGTGGAGCCATCCATATTTCCCACTTACTAAATATAAGCCATATGCCATATGTGGGATATACCCTCTTATGCTGGGGTTATGAACCAGTATGGCTTAGATTTAGTAGCCAAGTGTATAAGGTTAAGTATAAACTGTGGACCTTATACATGGTTATAATGAACCATCCCCTGTTTACGGTTTACGGTTTAGGGTTCTTAACCGCTCTCCCAAGCGGAACCAAACAGCAGAGTTTCAACTCCTCCTGGAATAAGGCCTTCAACGAAGCCCACCAGCGCGGGTTCTTGCATCGCAGCTGGGTGAAACGGTTTTTTATTGGGCTGAATTGATATCCACATGATATATACCCTCTGGTTATTTAACATAGCCATGGTATAGATGGCCCATTTATAGATGGTTTACCTATTAAAAATTGTGATTGTCCATGGCTATGTTAAATAACCAAATGGTATAAGTATGATTAAACCACAATATTCATGAGTTAAACGACAATTGAACCACACAAAATTCATGGCTTGAGGCACTATGTCCATTATATCCCCATTAAAACACTATAAATTCATGGCCTCATAGCTACTCCTCCCAAGCAGGCATGGTACCAAGTATCAAGTGGCACCCAAAGGCTCATTATGATTATTACTAATTAGCTATAATTATTATTTATGTTATCTGATTATTTATTATTGTTATTTTGTTAGTATATAATATTATCATTGTTATTATTATTAAATATATTGTATATACATGGTTATATATTGTATTGTTCTTGCCGCAAGTGGGTGATGTACAAGAGACAGCTGAACATTGAGTTTTCGGGATTAAACCATGGAAGTTGACTGACGAGTTGAACATGTTTAGAGAGCTTTGCGGCTGCAACTTCCAAGCTGTGCCTTCACTATCCCTAGATATCCAAAACTACATATGCGACATCGACTGATGGACAATGCGTTGTTGGGCCGTTGGGTCATGTTTAGCTATCTTCGAAGAGCCCAGAGCAATTTTTCACATCATACATATATTGTATACAATGCTGACACTTGTGTATAATCTTCAGATACATCGATACGTTATCAACAGAACATAATGATGCGTTCTTTTTTGTAATTGGTGTTCACCGTGTTTTTCTTGTCCTAGTCCACTTTGCGATTTTCCATTTCCATGTCATGTTCGTACCCACTATTACTTCTAGCAAACCGTAGGAGTTTTTGACACGGCTATCAGGTTGGCCAGCCTTAACGGGGGATTTTCCCTTCTAAGTAGACGTTCAATCTACACATGGAGAAGGGACCTGGGACCTCAAAATGGGCCGGCTTACCACCAGCAAGGGTCAAAACATATCAAAACCAGCGGCTAGGGGCTAGCAAGGGTCAAAACATGTTAGAACATGTCAAAACCAGTGGCTAGGGGCTGGGTTCATCCTACAATTGAAAGGACACTTGAAACCGGAAAGTGTAAACCATGTATTTTCCATGAAAAAAACATAGTTTGGCAGATTTGTGGAAAAAATAAGACTTTTGTTTTCCTCCCGATTTTTCGTGGAACATCCGTCTTCCAAGGCCTTGATGTACCAAGCTCTGGACTGATCTTGACGGCCCAGATGCTCGACGACCAGTTGGAGCTGGAAAGCCGACGGCCGATGTTTTCTGACATTGCTGACATTTCTGAAAAAAATAACATGTCTGATTGGTGGTTTGGAACATTTTTTATTTTCCATAATATATGGGATAATCCTTCCAAGTGACTACTATTTTTCTGAAAAAAGAACATATATGCATGTTTTTTTTTTAACGGTGCGGTGCCGATTTCTTATTCTTTATCAGCAACGGTGCTGATTTTGGATAACTTTCGACGTTTACCCCAGAACAGCATCCCACGGTGGGTCTACCCATTGCGTCATCGGATTGTCGATTCCTGTTTGGTGTTTGATGGTGTTGAGTTGTTTTTTCCCGAATGCGTAGCAAGGGTTCCCGTTTCACTCTGGGGGTCTGGGGGTTGAGGGTGTGTTCGCTCGACGTTGCGTCCGCGTCCGCAACCGTCCGCAACCGTCCGCAACCGTCCGCGTGAGGACCGTATGGCCGTGCCTATGGGAAGTTCTGCAGAGGTGGTAATTTTTGGAGGTTTCAGACGTGTCGTTGCTTCGTTTCGCGTGGCAGGCGTGGCACTTCGTGACATTCAGACGTGTTCTGGAACGTGTCGAAAGTCGTTTTGCGTGGCAGGCGCAATACTTTTGCGACGTTTTCCGAAGATGTGTTGCAGTTTTCGTGGCAGGTGCAGCACTTTGGACGTGTCCATCGTCATTTTTCGTGGCAGGCGCAGCATTTTAGACGTGTCATGTTGCGTGTTTTTTGCAAATCGCATTGGCAGGGCTGCGTCAAGTGTCGACAAGGTGCAAATTCCGTGGCAGGCGTGGCATTTTGTGCGATGTGCTGAAAATTGACGGAAGCCTCGCACGAAACATCGATTTTGAGGTTGCAAATTTTCAGGTTCTAAGGAAAACTCGTAGAAAAACATCGATTTTGAAGCTACAAAGTGTGAAAATTCGAGGACGTCTCGCACGAAATGCTCGTTTTGGTGCTCCCACCTGTCTCGTCTCGAGTCTCTGGTCTTCCCGTGGCCTCGCCGTGTCTATGGGGGAAGCTGCAAAACTTGTCCTTTTGTCATGCTGCCAACTGTGAAAATTGGAGGAAGTCTCGTACGAAATGCTGGTTTTTCTGCATCCACGTGTCTTGTCTCGAGTCGCTGGTTTTCCTGTGGCGTCGCCGTGTCTATGGGGGAAGCTGGAAAACCTCTCCGATTCGAATGTGTCCAAGCAGGTTGTCATGTCGTTTTGCGTGGCAGGCGTGGCACTTTGTGACATTCCAAGCTGTTTGATAACGTGTTGAAAATGTCAAAATTGGAGGAAGTCTCGTACGAAATGCTGGTTTTTCTGCATCCACGTGTCTTGTCTCGAGTCGCTGGTTTCCTGTGGCGTCGCCGTGTCTATGGGGGAAGCTGGAAAACATCTCCTATTCGAATGTGTCCAAGCAGGTTGTCATGTCATTTTGCGTGGCAGGCGTGGCACTTTGTGACATTCCAACCTGTTTGATAACGTGTCGAAAATATCAAGCTTGGAGGAAGTCTCGCACGAAATGCTCGTTTTTTTGCACCCACATGTCTCGTTTCGAGTCTCTGGTTTTCCTGTGGCGTCGCCGTGTCTATGGGGGAAGCTCCGCACTCCACACTCTACACTTTACACTCCACACTCCACAATTTACACTTTAGACTCCACACTCTACACTTTACACTCCACACTTTGCACTTTACATTCCTCACTCCTCACCTGAGACTTTACACTCCACACTCCACACTTTACACTACACTCTACACTTTCCACTCCTCACTCCTCACTCTACACTTTACACCCCGCACTCTACACTCCACACTCCACACTTTACACTTTACACTCCGCACTCCACACTCCACACTCTACACTCCACACTCCCCACTTTACACTCCACACTCCACACTCTACACTTTCCACTCCACACTCCGCACTCCACACTCCACACTTTACTGTACACTGCACACTCCACACTTTATACTTTACACTCCTCACTCCACACTCCACACTTTACACTCCTCACTTTACACTCCACACTCCACACTCTACACACCACACTCTACACTTTCCACTCCAGACTCCACACTCTACACTTTACGCTCCACACTCCACACTTCACACTCCACACTCCACACTTTACACTCCACACTCCGCACTCCGCACTCTACACTTTACACTCTACACTATACACTCTACACTCCACACTTTACACTTTACACTCCACGCTTTCCACTTTACACTCCACGCTTTCCACTTTACACTCCTCACTCCACACTTTACACTGCACACTCTACACTTTACACTCCACACTCCACACCCTACACTCCACACTTTACACTCCACACTCCACACTCCACACTCTACACTTTCCACTCCACACTCCACACGCTACACTCTACTCCACAATCTACACTTTACACTCCACACTCCACACTTTACACTTCACACTCCACACTTTACACTCTACACTTTACACTCTACACTTTACACACTTCACACTCTACACTTTACAAACTCCACACTCCTCACTCCACACTTTACACTCCTCACTTTACACTTCACACTCCTCACTCCACACTTTACACTCCTCACTTTACACTCCACACTCCACACTTTGCACTTTACACTCCTCACCCCACACTCTACACACAACACTCCACACTCCACACTCTACCCACTGCACACTTTACACTTCACACTCCACGCTCCACACTCTACACTTTCCACTCCACACTGCAGACTGGTAACAAGGGAAACATGTACAAGACTGTTCAAATAAACTATTGCAGAAAGGTATTGTGCGTTCTGTACCATTAACATACGTGTGAGCATTCAGGTTCGTGGGCTTCATCTTGTTTTACAGATGAGGGTTGTTTCCGGCTGACAAAAATGTTTTGGGGATAGGTGGTTCGATCACGAACTAGATTAACTAAACGTAGTTAACTTAGTTGATAATCTAACTTAAGCATACTTAAGCTATATAGCAAGATGGGGATCCATAGAAGTCCAGCCTCACTCAGCTTTTTTTTAAGATGGTGAAGTCACCACCAACCAGATATATGTATATATATATATTATATCATCTATATACAGTATGTAATCTATTATACATATAATTTATAATATTCATATCTCTCTCTCTATATATATATATACATATATGTCCCTATGGATCCAGCCGTACCTTCTTAGGAAGTGGGACTGGGGTATGATTTGGGGGGTTAAGTACCTTCTCAGGAGGTGTTTGGATCCATAGGGATTATTTTGATAGAAACACACACGCACACACGAAACCCCTGTTTAGTATTGGATCTATTTATGAGTGCTCCCAACAGTTGAGGGTACTGAATATGCTTGCAACGCGGTGCCCCCTAATTAAATTTGTTGGTTTATACACCCCAATAACCATTAGCATGATCCCAACAGTTACGTTGGTTGTCAACCAATTTGGACTAACTTATCCCCTTACTAATTCCCATGATACCACCATTTCTGTTTAAAGCACAATTTTTAACATTAGATGATAGCCCATCGGTATCCTTGGGGGGATTTAAGATTAGATGTGTTGATAATCCCCAAGTCATCCCAATATAATTCCCATGTAATCACCATTTACTGATGCTTAAGCCATGTTAACCTCTCCCATTTCTCTTGAGGTCAGCACTTGGCCCACCAGGTCCTTCGAAGCCTTCTACGACCTCAAATTTCAGCTCTCCACGGGCCGTTTGGAGCGCGATTACTTGGTGCTGTGCCACGGGCGGATGCCAGCGCGTTGCTTGGAGATTGCTAATCAACATAATCAACAAACCATCTGATGTTTTTTTGAAATGGGATTTAATATTTATTTAGTTGAGTCTTATGAAATTGTATGGGATTTACTCCTGGTTGTGTAACGTAGCGAACTGGAAAAGTTGGAACATCACCATGTTTAAGTTTAGGTAAATCATCATAAAACCGGGCCATGTTCATCCATTTTCCACAAGTGTTATAAATTACCAGACTGTAACTCTTGGAGAAAATGGCTTTGTCTGATGTTTTTGTTGTGGTTCAATATGGCTATATACTGGGTACCCTAGAGTATACTAACGTAGATGTGGAAAATCCCTGATGATTCCCCTATAGGAATCCGGGACATGGACGACATGGAAGGCCACTGCCGATCGACGGGAAAATCACGAGCCCATATAGACTGGTCATATAACAGGGGTTGGTAACTGTCCCATTTTGGGTATATTGGACATCACCTTATAGTAGCCATTATAGACCATATACCTAATGGTTGGGTGATGTTCAATGGGGACATTTAATGACCCATGTATAATGGGATATAACATGATATACTGGTTGGTGGTTTGGAACCATGGAAATTTATGACTTTCCATATATTGGGAATTTCACAATCCCAACTGACGAACTCATATTTTTCAGAGGGGTTGAAACCACCAACCAGACATTATATAGTGGGATATGGAGGTTTCCTGACATAGGGCTACCCCTAGTCATCATCCATTTTCGATTGGGATTTTCCACGAAATAAACTTAAACTAACCATCCAGCTGGGGTACAGTAACCCCATTTATGGAAAGCCACATATAAATTCCCGAGTTGGCTGATGGGAAGGGTCCCAGGAATTGAACAAATAAGGAGATGCAGTGTAACTGGGGCATTTTTGTTAAACCTACCTACTAGTCTGGGATGCACCCCACGTACCCTCCAGCCAACAAATATATAGATAAACATATATAGATATGAACAAAAAACACCATTTTGTAGATAATTTCCAGGTGGATTTCTGTAGCTGTGTTAGCTTCCGGTATGCCTAGGCCTAGACCCTCAGCATACCTAAGAGATGCCATGGACATTGCTCATGTTTTGTCAGGTAGATTAGATTTTAAAAAAAATGCAAGGATTTGATGCCTTGATACCCGGGATATGGAGCATTCGGACATATTTGCAGAGCAGACCAGCATAAACTAAATGGCAAACTGGGTCTCAACTCAGTCTGGTACAGTACCCTGCTGTTTATCCCAAAAAATAGCTGGAATTGACATGAATTGACTCTAAACATGATGTTGATCCCCCAACCATTGATGGAACATGGATGGAATTTCAAACGGTTTTGATCCACGTGGGTCCCACAGCAACTCAGGTTCTTCCATTGAAAGTCGCATCACGTGGACTTCTCAGGACGGTAAATCCTGGGTCCCTGGGTCCTGGTTGGGAGAAATTTTCGATGGCGCTTCACGTGAAGTACTGTCATTTATCCAGATGTATCCAGAAAAAAAATTGCCTGCGTCATAGGGATTAGCATATCCATCAACACTTGTAATGGGACAATGTCCATCACCTGCTAGCTTCAAGTGCATCATTCCAGTTGGATATGCGGACTATACATGGTGAATGCACCAATCTGGCTGTCACCGCGACGTCAACATATATGGCTAGGATTCGGGGGAATCAAACCCCAAATGTCCGAACTTTTCAGGTTGGTGAGTTGTTATACAATTTAGCCAGCAATATGAGACATCGATAGACATCGTATTTTTTGGGTCCTTGCCTGTCTGACCCCCAAGCCACCCGTGCCCCGAATCATCGCAACATCTCAGCAATTCAATGAGATGTTCAGTCGCTGACCATGTAACGAAATCCATGACAAGGCCTTTTCAACCGACAATATTGCAACAACCAATGCATGTTCATGCTATATGAAATCCAGGTTGAATCATCCCATTACCCCTAACAATCAAGATATATTAAGAATTATTAAGATATTTTAAGCATATTAAGCCATTGTAAGCCAATCTTAAGCCACATTAAGCTCCATCAACATCCATCAACCATGGTTTACATTAAGATACCCATCGCTTCCTCCATTGTGAGAGGGCCCCGAAGCCAACGAAGTGAGTTGGATCAGCGCCGCGGGGCGAGCTTCCAAGACGTTGATCCTGCGGAGGGTGAGCGAAACGAGCCTTGGGACGAAACCGACGAAGGGGGCCATGGAAGAAACATGATATAGGTGGTTAAGTGTGGCATATTTTGTGGTGATGAATATCTATCTATAATCTGATTTTGGCAGTTTTTGAAGGATAGGTTCCACCATGATCAAGAACTGGATTTGAGCAAAACAACATTGGGAACGAACCAAACTATATGCTATGTGTTGTATAGTTTGCACCCGTCAAACATAGGGGTTTGAAACAACAAAATACAAGGAGCCAAGCCACTGGTGAAGGGTGGGTGATTTGGTCAATGGTGAGATAAGGGAAATTTCTCACCAATGTTTTTATTTGATTGTTTTGACTACCATAACACTGGGATGAAGCAAAAGTAACAGCGGAAACCAATCTAGGCAACGGCGGGTGAAGAAGGGACATTCAAAAATGTCCACCTCCATTTTTTGCCAGGGTTCTGATCTAATGCTAACCAAGGGCCAGGATTCATAAAACAAAGTGCAGTTTGTTTCCCCGGTTGACAACTTGGGGAACATTCATGAGGGACAAAGACCGTTGATCAACTCATGTTAAGTGATTGACTGATAGGGTGATATGTGGTGGCCCAAAAGTTATGAGTTTCTATCAGGCATGGTAACCCCCCACGTTGTTCTTGCCCAGGATTTGTCAGCCCTAAGGCTTAGGAATATGGAATCAGATGGCACGTATGTATGTATATATATATATACACATACGTATACAAAATCTATCGATGGATCTATGGATTGGTCTATCTATCTTATCTTATCTTATCTTATCTTACCTTATCTTATCTATCTATCTAACTATCTATCTATCTATCTGTCTATCTATCTATCTATCTATCTATCTATCCATTTATCTATATCTATATCGATATGTGTATCTATATCTATATCTATGTCTATATCTATATTTTTTATCTATATCTATATCACATATATATCAATATCTATCTATATCTATCTATATATATATCTATCTATATCTATCTATATCTATCTATATATCTATATATATATATATCTATCTATATCTATCTATATCTATCTATATCTATCTATATCTATCTATATCTATATGTATCTATCTATATCTATCTCTATCTATCTATCTATCTCTATCTATCTATCTATCTATCTATATATATATTTATCTATATCCATGTATATCTATCTATATCTATCTATCTATCTATCTATCTATATATATATATATCTACATCTATCTATATCTACCTATATCTACCTATATCTATCTATATCTATCTATATCTATCTATATCTATCTATATCTACCTATATCTATCTATATCTATCTATATCTATATTTATATCTATCTATATCTATCTATATTTATCTATCTATATATACATATATATATTATACATCTATCTATCTATCTATATCTATATCTATCTCTATCTATCTATCTATATCTATATCTATCTATATCTATCTATATCTATCTATATCTATCTATATCTATCTATATCTATCTATATCTATCTATATCTATCTATATCTATCTATATCTATCTATATCTATCTATATCTATCTATATCTATCTATATCTATCTATATCCATCTATATCTATCTATATCTATCTATATCTATCTATATCTATCTATATCTATCTATATCTATCTATATCTATCTATATCTATCTATATCTATCTATATCTATCTATATCTATCTATATCTATCTATTTCTATCTATATCTATCTATATCTATCTATATCTATCTATATCTATCTATATCTATCTATATCTATCTATATCTATCTATTTCTATCTATATCTATCTATATCTATCTATATCTATCTATATCTATCTATATCTATCTATATCTATCTATATCTTTCTATATCTTTCTATATCTATCTATATCTATCTATATCTATCTATATCTATCTATATCTATCTATATCTATCTATATCTATCTATATCTATCTATATCTATCTATATCTATCTAGATCTATCTATATCTATCTATATCTATCTATATCTATCTATATCTATCTATATCTATCTATATCTATCTATATCTATCTATATCTATCTATATCTATCTATCTATATATCTATCTATCTATATATCTATATATCTATCTATCTATCTACCTATCTATCTATATCTATCTATATCTCTATCTATATCTCTATCTCTATATCTATATATATAAATATATTTCTATATATATCTATATCATCTATCTATCTATATCTATCTACTATCTATCTATATCTACCTATATCTATCTATATCTATCTATATCTATCTATATTTTCTATATCTTTTTATCTATATTTATCTGTCTATATCTATCTATCTATCCATCCATCCATCCATCCATCTATCTATTTGTCTGTCTGTCTGTATCTATCTATCTATCTAATCTAATCTAAATCTAAATCTAATCTAATCCTAATCTAAATCTAACCTAATCTAACCTAATCTAACCTAATCTAATCTAATCTAATCTAATAGATAGCCTACAAATGGTCGACATTAGCCATTTTTTTTGTTGTTTATATTTTTCAGCAGCGCAAAAATCTTTGGACATGGGGATGGATCAAACCGGGACCTTTAACGGGACTGAATCCCTTTGGAAATTCCTCTTTAAAAAGATGGGGATGGAGATGATCAGGGTGATGATTTAATTTATACTACTTAATATTCATGGGGATGGAGATGTGGGGATGGAGATGTTTATATTCAGATGATGGGGGTGGAGATGATAAATTTGATAAATGTTCTATAAAACATATTTCCACTCAATATTCATACATGATTTACACCCTCTGGAAACCCAAGAGTTTGCGAACTGGAAAACCACTACACCCAACCAGGTGCACCCCCAACGATGTCGCTACAGATGATGGTAGGCTAAGTATTGTATCTCAAAATGTTCGAACTGTTCAGTTTTAGGATATTCTAAGATATCGGAAATCATCAGAATCATTCAGAATCATTCAGCCAGAATGAAACTTAAATTGTAGGAAACCAAGCCACAGAACTGCCCCATTTCTCCGAGAGGTTGGGCTTTACTTTACTGGAGATCCGGATTCGTACGGGTCGACGGCACCAAATTCGTGTGCACCTGCGCCTCGGTATCAAGCCTGGAGTCATGGAATGCCATGGACTAGCCAAGTCCCCTTTAGAAAATAGGAAAAATCCTGGGAAAATCATGGGAAATCCCATGAAGGTTTAGTTCACTGGGAAAATCATCGACCTATGGCGAAGTTTCATGGGAAAATGTGACTACCGGAGGGTGTTTTTGTGCTTTGAATAGGGATGTTACTGGACTGAACTAGTGTTGACTACTTATTTCTGCATGTATACTTTTTAATGGGTCAACCCCCTGTCACACCCATCAGTCTTTGTGGGAAGCAGAATCTAATAAAAACATCATGTGGCAACCCCCCCAAAAAAGGGGTGTCTTATTTGTTTAGTGTTTGATATTCCCCCCCAAATGGCGTAAAAAAATGGCATGTCTTCTTGTTGGCTTTGCCGCTTAGCCCATGATTTCGCCTGGGTGACGTCACCGCTTAGCGTCGTGCAGGTGCTACGTGGGACATCCCACAGTGATGGATGGGAAGTACACATCACTGGCCACGCAGCATGCGGATTCCAAGTGGTGTCTTGGAGCATGGTATAGGACGACTGGCTGCAAGCAAGCCACAAAAACTTTGGGGAATACTTAAGGGCTATATTTCTATGTACATATGTTGATATATACCATTATATACCTTGGTAATTCTATCGGCAATGATATATGCAACAAAAAAAGTAAAGTTTACCATCTAAAATGGTGGTATATCGGAATATAATATATATATATATATGTATATATATATATACATATTGAATATATTGGGAAAAACATATTTACATATTTACATATAATATAATAAAAACATATAAACACCTGGATGAACTAGTCCAGTCATTTCGCTGCGACGTCACTGGACTAATGCTTTGGTAAATCCTTCAGGTGGGTGAACTATTAGAATTCATCCAGATATGCATATGAGGATAGTATAGTATAATGGGTATAAGAGTATGATAGGTATGCGCGTTGTTTTTAATGGTATATTATATATATATGATTGATGTGTATACATGACAGGTATATGCGAAGGGTAATACAATGGGTGAAACAATATGGCATTGTTGGGATATAGTAGATATATGCAGGAAAAGGTAGAGTTGATTATCACAGAATCCTGAAGTAAATTTGACCTTGCATTTTTTTCTGTTTTTTGCAGGGTTCTGTTCTATAACAACTTTCGAATCCAAAGTAATTCTGACTAGCCAGTGAGGTACGGGTCGACATGCCAGGTTCATTCGGAACCACATTTAGTTACTCTCAGTTGCCACCATGCCTTCGGGTGAATTGACCAGTGGTATCAGCCACTTATCATTGTTATTGGTCATTTGATGTCATTTCATATCAGTTGCCTTTTTTCCCACTTATCATTGTTCAGCACTTCACATCCAAGGTAGCCATTGACATGTCCTTGCTCAGCATTTTGACGGGCATTTCTCCTTTTGGTACTGTGCTAAACCCTAAGAAACCCTAAGATGCAATTATTCAAATGTGTCATGTGGCTGCAGTATTTTCAGCAACATTTTATCCACATCAATTTATGTCCTGCCCTCCATATATCAATCATTTAGCCTTTACTTAGCTTTTGAGATGTTTTAACCATATTGATAGACAATGTAATTTCATGTCTATGTAATCCTTTGTCCAATGATGATACTTAATCCATTTATTTTTGAAATTGCAGTTGATTCATTGTATACACATCCATCATACAGAACCACTTTATACATCTATACTGGTTGTAGTTTGGAACATGTTTATTTTCCATATATTGGCAATGTCATCATCCCAACTGACTTTCACTCCATCATTTTTCAGAGGGGTAGGCTAGGTCAACCACCAACCAGTATATATATATAAAATTAACAACCACTAATGTCACTATTGAATTAAACACATCGTGTATATATACCACTAAAACCCACTAAATGTCACTATTGAATTTCTCATCCTTTCACTCTGATTCGAACGGATTTTTCCCAACAAAAAAAACCGGTCGTCCCGGAGGTGCCCGCGGAATTTCCTGCATCGCCACCGCTTGGCCTTTGATGTGCCTCCACTTCCGCAAAGGATGGAGGTTTCAGAGGCGAAAAATGGGCCTCTGGAGTTGTGAAAACCAATGGGAAGCCATGGGAAAACATAGGGAAACCCATAGGAAAATGGAGGTTTTATGGGAAAACATAGGGAAAGCCATAGGAAAATGGAGGTTTTATGGGAAAACATAGGGAAAGCCATAGGAAAATGGAGGTTGACCCTCTGGTAAACTAACATAGCTATGGAAAGATCCACCTTTTTGAATGGGAAAACTCACTATAAATGGTGATTTTCAATAGTTATGTTCAATTACCAGAGGGTAATGAAAATTATAAGGGATCTCGAAAGTGTAGTTATCCATAGAGGATGTCAAAGCCAACAATTTTTGCCATCTCAGCAACCATTTTGAATCAACCAAAATGTCCTAAAGATGAATAGGACACAATGCTATAGAAACAAGATCCGGGGTGTCTTCAACAGATTTCAGCGACGATTCACGTACAATCACTTAGATATGAGTCACTGGAATAATGGCTGACAAAGAAGCAAGACCTCCCATGAAGATTATGGATCTGCTTGTTTGGAATACCATTTTTGTTTTGACAATGATGACAATCTGCCAATCTTATGGTCTGCTCATAACAATCAATCTGCCAATTCTTGGAAATCCCAACGATGTCTTCAACGACAACAGCTGGCCAAGCACAGAGAACAGGATCTGGGTTCGCGTCATTTTTTCTCAGAGAACCAGAACAGTTGTGGGTCATGTTCTTCTGCATTGAACCATCCATTTTTGGGGCACCCATTTGCTACAGTTACCCATCCTTAGCTGATTGTTGGATTCAGCAGTTGTTGCGTACATCAAGTAGTGGATGCTTTTGTGCCCCAAAAAAATGCACACCAGATGCAGTTCTTTCCATCGTAAACTTTTCCCCATATCCTGTTGTTCACTCAGGCAGGTGACAGTGGTGAACAGGCATCGGATTGGATTCGGTTGTTTCTGAACTCTTCACATTTTTCGCCCCCCTAGCCCAATTCAGTACAAGTCTCCATATTTTGCCCATATCTATATCATATATATATAATTATATATTATAATCTATATCTATATAATATCCATATTTTGTCCAGATATCATATCTATGGATGTTACTTTTTCCTCTATAAAATGGCAGAGGTCAACCCCCTCCATAAAACGTTTTATGTTATGGTCTTGTGGGGGTATAGCCTTGCCATTCATATCTCTATGTCTGGTTGGTGGTTTGGAACATGTTTTATTTTTCCATATATTGGAAATAATCATCCCAACTGACTAATATTTTTCAGAGGGGTTGAAACCACCAACCAGATATGGTTAAATGGAATTTCACGGGGTTTAGTGGGATATAACATGATACAACTATATATCCAACTTAATGGGTTAAACCACCAACCAGGCCATGTCTATGTTCATTTGCTGGTATCTCTTGGGCACGTCAGGCCTTACCTGAGGATTTAGCCCAAGCGCTAGATCGCCGCTCGCCCAGCTGGCGCCTTGGAAACGCCATGTGGAACATGGGGAGCCAGTTTTTTGGAGCTAGGAATTGAATTTCCCAACTTACATGGATATACATGGATAGTCAGGTTTTAATGTTTTTTTTTCATTTTTCTCTTAGTCTTTTGGTTGAATCAATGGTGTGAGCTCTGCTTAAACCAAGAGGATAGGCAGAGTACTTGAATCGTTTGCTGGAAATATGGATGTACGATGACCAGCTGTATTTGTCTTTGCAGGCTGCGAGACTATTCGCAATGTCGACCACTTGTTGTTTTAATCAGCCCTATTTAGGATTCTGATCCTGATTGACTTCGTTTAGATGCGTTAGTGTAAAGCCACCAGCCAGAGGTTTGATACTCGTTGATAATTTTAGAGATAAATGATGATACATGATTTTTTTGTCCGATGTTCACAAGGTGCTTAGGGCACAACATGGCACAACTTCTATCTAAGGACGAGCTGCAAAATGGGCTGCGGCTGAAAAAAGTCTTCGAGCGATGGTCATCTGTGTGTCCTTGACAAAGGAATTGTCTTAACATAATATACCCGTAATATACCCGTAATATACCCGTAATATAACGGTATATACCCATTATATGTATATATATATATATATCAGTATAAACTGATTATATACTAGTACATATAAATATTAAACCGTCTCAAATTTTCTACGACATACATGAGTCCTCCAGCTTTTCTTGGCTCTTGGTGAATCATGTGTGACAAAATGAGACAACAGACAAGTAGTTCCCCTATAGTTACTATGCGTATAAACCAACACAACTAGCTGAGATTTTGTGCATTTGTGCAAGACAATGTTGTGCTGTGTTGCTTTGGACAATCGATCATCTGGGAAATGGAATCATATCATATGTGAGGTTTGTGGGCTCCCTGGAGCAAATTCAAGACTACATACAAACTATTTTGAAGTGTATTCACCAGTTACGGCAGCTTTGTGTAGCCATTGCATCGCAATCTAAAAACTAACATGACCATTGCAGGCAAGAAACCATGTCGCAATTACATGCAATTACCACCAACGTAATGCATTACAATTAGAATACATGACATAAAGTAAGCATTGACATATACATATGATTGCTTTCTATAAACCGCGATGTAAACTACCACCAACTTACATCACCACCAAACAAAACAACATTACCATTGTCAAACTAACATGATGGTGCTACCCTTGCTGGTCTGCACATGGAACGGTATATATTATATAATTTGTAGATATAGATGTTGATTCACATCATATATAACTCGTTAATTTCAATATAATACATTAATTCATAGGGTTTGAATGATATGTGTATATATATATATACATCTAGCTAATCACCATTTACAATTGCCAGCGTCAAAAGTTCCATTATGGTTGTAGAGCTTCCCAACTCGCTATTGGGTCAAAATCGACGCCAATTTGCAGCCCCCTGAGCATCGATGGCTGCCCCATAGGCATATGAACATGCTAAAGCCCTTGTTATTGTTGGTTAAGTACCAAGTCTATCCAATTCTGGCTTTAATCCATATTGATGATATAACTATCACATATATATATATATGTATATATATATATTATATGCCAGATTATATCAGTTATTGGAAATATATATATATATATAACTCATAATATCCAACTATATCCTGATATCCATAATACGTCCTGATATCAGTATCAGTTACATCCAACAAAAAATGTGTTATAACCACGATCCCATGATATCTCCAAAAGATTCCCAACAAATCTCCCAGCGACTCTGTCGAGGCCTGGAAAGACAGGTACGCCTGTGGCGTCTTTCTACAAGCGCCCAATGGCCAGGCGCTAAAGCGGAGCTGGAGCTGGTGTCGCGTTTTTACTGACCATGGCGTATATATATACCACATATCATAATTAGTAGTGTGTGTATACATACTGGTCAAATGTATATATACAAATATATTACTCATTATATGGTTTGTATTGAGAATAAATGCATGTACATTCTAATATATCATTATATGAATATCACAGAAATATATTATATTTATATATATATATACATTAATACACTTCAATGATTGTCGCGTTTGACAGGAGAAATCTGATCTGTCCTCAAGGTGGGAAGCTACCTGAAATGGGTGTTCCCAAGGTGTAGCATCAAGACGGCCTGAAAAAATGGCTTCCCCCCAAGAAGTCTAATGGTTAATGAATGTTGATGACACGTGATATCGACCAATTTGTTTAGCAATAGTCATTGTGGGTCCATTTGCAATTTATAATTTCAAACCACAGCTATGTAATTAAAGCATATAGGCATATAGGTTACCCTCCAGAAATGCTCATTGGTAATTAGAAATAAGCAGTTCCTTATAGATGGTTATTCCATATTTTTCATTGAAGCGGGATTGTCCGATTGCTAGAGCCATATTCATGGATTGTATGGAAAAAACTATCAGAAAACCCTTGCTTGTCAATGCGTGCAGGATGCGTGCAGGACAACTCCGTCCTATGAGCGCGTTTCTACAGTAGGGACCGCAGGAAGCGATCCCAGACACCCCTGGCTTCGGGGTTTAAGAAGTCGCAGTATATACTGGTTCCTCAGGTGCCGATTTTGACGATCTATCTTCAGAGTCCTTTGGCTCTGCTTGGCACATGCCCTTGTCGAAGTCTGCCGGATGGCGAATCTTGTGGAGATGTCGTGAAGGATGACATGGGCCGCCAGAAAAGAACCCAATGATTTTCTTCGGCCGGTTTCCGTCAAAATGAAACTAACCCCAGCCCAAAGCTGATGCTTAAGATTAGCGGAGCCCTTATAACATGGTTGGTGGTTCAGATTTGCCCTTAACAAAGCCTTGTAGTTCTAGGAACGTGGTAAAATGGCGCCCTGGCGGCCTGGCGGCGACCCTTTCTAGTTGGGGAGTTACCTGACTCGGGAATGGTGGAATCCTGAACAACTTGTTGAGTCTCCCAATCACACGGTTAAGACAATGCAATACCAATCTGCGGTTGCCCTTAAATTTTGACACCCAAATGTGGGTTTCCCACGATACATCCCCAATATATGGGATGGTGATAGTATACATTATATAACACCATACAATTATCAATCAACAGGAGTTTAGCAGCAACTGCAAATATGGGGTATCCAGTTTCCCATGATATTCCCATTAAACCACCAGATTCATGGGTTAAGCACCATTGTATAATCCCAGATAGCGGCTATCAAGTTGGTGAGTTGCATTCCCATTGTGTCGAAGTTCCATAAGCTGGTTAGTCTCATTACAATTCCAATGACACCCCCATCAAAAATCACCATGTGTGCATATTCGTGATGCTTCAAACAAACATCGGAAAACAAAAGTGCCTAAGTCAAGTCGCCAGCATTTGGCGATTTTCCCATGGCCCATACGTTTGGCCATGTAAGCAGTGTTGAAACTTCTGTTGGTCGATGATTATAGTATTATAAAATTATACACGATTATACTACCCAATATATTGTTTGGTTGGTGGTTTGGAACATTTTCTATTTTTCCAGATATTGGGCATAATCATCCCAACTGACTATTTTGTTTCCAGAGGGGTTGAAACCACCAACCAGTTGTGTATTGTGATACTCCAATAGGAACCAACCAGTAGTACACATTCCATCACTGTTTGGTTCTTAATCCTGTTCTTAACCAACCAGTAACGTAATGCAAGTTGGGTATGGGTCAATACCTATAGATACATTTTTAGTGGGTTATTCACATCCATAAATCCCAGCTATGACTTGGGGTTCACGGCACGGTACCAGGGTTTTGACCCATCCCCAGTTGTGTTTGTAGGTGTCTTTCAAAGTCACTTTGGGCACCAAGAGCTCGCTGGGGAACCTGGTGCTCTGTCGTTGACCAGACAGAGAACAGGGAAATTTGGAACCAAGGGATATGATGGTTTCATGAGATTATCCAGCATATATATATATATACACAATATATATATATATATATACAGCATGGGATATGAGTTATAGCCAACTAAGTGAGCAACTTGACTGAATATCAATAGGATAAGACCAGCCAACAAGATGAACTATCTCTGGTTATTTGACGCGTTGCGAACTGGAAAATCAGCATTTTTGGGAGGTGAACCATCACTATTATCATCTATAAATGGGCCATGTTCCATAGTTATGTCAAATAACCAGAGGGTATACATATGAGCTATATTATCAGAAGCATGGTGAATGGAACTATGTATTTGATGGTTAGGAAGTAAATGTTCAGTGAGCTGTCTAAGGAGCTATGGTTGTATATCACCATATTTCCTCAAAGATACATTGGGGAGCCAAGGAGCTACAAAGTGAGTCCCCCCCACCACGTGATGGACTATAGATACTGGTTGGTGGTTTCGAACATGGCTTTTATTTTCCATCATATATGGGATGTCATCCTTCCCATTGACGAACTCCATCATTTTTCAAGATGGTTGAAACCACCAACCAGGATACAGTTTTTGTTGTTTTTTTAATAAATTTCTTTGCGTCTCTCAAGGCGATGTCCCAAATGTTGAGCCATTGCCACGAGTATTTTCCAGAATGGAGTACCCCAACACCTAGCGCTTTCAATACGAAAAGTTATACCATGTTTTGGATGATTTTGGGAGTAGCCCTAGTTTAACTGGAAACATCCATAGTTTTATTGTGGTTTGACACAATTTGACTTGGTTTACACACTTTGTGTTTTGCTAAGAAACTAGATGCCTTGAGGTACTTTCTCAACGGTTCTGGGGCTATTGGCCATTTGGTTCAACATTACAGTACAACCAGGAGAGCCAATCAATATGTGTATATTGTATGCTAAAATGTGGATGCGTGGTTTCAGGAATCATCCAAGTTTTCTGTTTGCTGTTCTGACTTTTGCAGGAACCAGGAAGCATCCAATATTTGGATCATCATGTTTAAAAAAGAACTATGATAGTTTGCTTGATGGTGTACAATCATAATACTAAACCTACCCTCTGGTAATTTAACGTAGCTATTGAAAATGACCCACTTATAGTGGATTTTCCCATTGTAAATGGTGATTTTCTATAGCTATGTTAAATTACCAGAGGGTAAATCATCATGGAAGTTTCATTAGAGTAATTATACATCAATGTTTTCCATAGTGTCACCAGAAACCTGGACCTGGACGTTTTTGAACATGGAATTGTCATGAAAAAAGAAAGCCGTAAAGACAAACAACGCTGTCTATTGAATATAATCTGGGTAAATTATAACGACCTCACTGCGACCTCACTGGAATCATGGTTAATAAGGGAAATCATCCCCAAAAGGCCCTAATTCAGGTTAGTGAATTATTATAATTTGCCCAGATATAATGGTAGAGCTAAATTTTGAAATATGCAATCTTCGAAAGCACAGTAAATCTGAGTGAAATAGTGTTACTTGTTTGGTAAATGACGTGTCAATTGTTTTCCATGGGGGGGTTCCATAGAAAATCTCTGAAACAAACATATCCTTTAGCAGGGAACGGATGGGGCACCAAGAAGCATCTCATCATCTCTAAAGTATAAGTTTGGCCCTCGAATTCTGATGTTTCGGTTCACCTTTGTTGGGTAGTTTATATATACACAATGGTTATTCTATGTTTTTTTTTTGTCGGCTGTATTTCTTTGGTTTTATGAATTGGGAAGTATTATACTTATCATATTTTGACTGCCAATCAATAGCCTTTGTACTGTGTGTCCGTACTTTGCCATTATTTGATACCATGTCTGCCCTACAGATTTTAGTCTGCAGACAACGCAGACCTTTGCCTGCAAACCTCTCTGAGATCTACAGTACGCATTGATTCGCTCACAACAGCATTGGGCACTTACACAGAACAAATACCATTGGATCACAAAATGGTATCAAGAGCTTACTTCTTTAACAGTTCAACATGCCACCAACTGATAGATAACATTATGATATAATTATAGTAATACAAACAACCAAACAATGATGAATCATGTTCATTCCACACGCATCCTGCATCCACTGGCTCGGCGAATTGTTTTGAGAGGAACTTCACAAGCCAATATCGCTGGATTTCAAAACAAATCGATCATTTGAAATCCATTATTTTTTTGTAAAACAATCACAATCAAACCATCCCCCCAAATCACCAATTTAAATCATTCCCAGTCGTTGGCGGTTTATGACATTGTTTTACCCACAGAAGTGTTGGTCAAAGCCATGGATGGCGACACGACGGGTCCATTGGAACCATCGGTGCCCTGGAAGTGAATGTTTTGGCCCATAGCCATATGGGTGTAGTACATCCGTACATGATATATATATATATATATATATTATACATACATATATATATATATATATAAATATCTATAGGAATATCACTGGAATCTCTGGATGATGATACATTCGAAATCATTCGAAGTCCTTTGCGCTCTGAGCACCCCAACGATGGGCTTGTTTTGTGTGGCCCTTCTGTGTCAAGCTCCACCTGGAAGTGCTCATCTCACAGGGATAATTCTAGCGGCTTGTTGATGGACGATGACATCGATTCGCTGCTTAGCATGTCATCAGGAAGTGATGCCTTTAAACAAAAAAACGAAGTCGAGGAACACACATACATACATATATATATATATAATATATATATATATTAATATACATATTGATATATATTAATATACATATATATATAAATACATATACATACATATATATATATTAATAATATATATATATATATTAATATACATATATATATACAGGGGATGAAGCAACGCATTTTTCACGGGGGCCGGAGAGGTGATGACAGACTGGACAACCCTGCAACCCTGAGGGTTGCACCGTTGCACCATGAGAACTTCTCCAAGTCCAGGCATAGTTGGTCTCACAACCTTCCTTGCCGATGCAAATGTTGCACTCAGATTTGTCGACATAAAACTTCACTTTGCAACATGATTTCATGGTTGCAACTGATGTACGCTCCACACAATGGACTTGAAGGGCCTCATGAGTGGATTCTCAGCAAGATGAAAACCAATATCGATAGGCTTCTATCGGATTGGTGGTTTCACAGATGTGTGCATGATATTCACAAATCATGTTGTGCTGAACATCACTCCATTCTCGAGGCATTTGAGGTATTCTCACGGCGAGTCTTTTGGATGGTATCAAACGTGTGTTTGTTGTCCGATTGAGTGGTTAGGAAGCTAACTAATCAGCTATCAGTATCCATATTTCATGATTTGTCCAATTTTCCAAGGAGCTACCAAGAGATTCCTAGCCGTCCTAGCCACATGATCCCATGTGACTTTCATAGGGCGGGGTGACCCACAGCTCCGGGAGAGACAGCCATCAGGATTCAAGAAAACAAACAATAGGCCTTGCATCTAAGACCTTGGGCCTCACACTTTGATATATGCTATTGAAAATTGTCATTTATAGTGGATTTACCCATTGAAAATGATGATATGTATCTGGTTGGTGGTTTGGAACATGTCTTTTTTTCAATATCTTGGGAATCTCATCATCCCAACTGACGAAGTCCATCATTTTTCAGAGGGTTGGTCAACCACCAACCGGATAGGATTTAGCCAGGTGAACAGTGGCTTGGTTGATGCATGTTGATGATTCTATGGGACTTTACTAGCCTGTATATATATATATATATATGTATATGTATATGTATATTTATGTACATATCTGCCATGATCATCCATGATCAAAGACTGGTGCCATCAATATCCCTTTGGTTGGGTCGATATAGAAATCTCCGAAGTGCCACAATGTGAGGCCAGTGATGCTGTTGGTTAACTTCCATTCACCACCATAAAATGGTTGAGATTATCAACGGTGTTTATAAATCCCATATGTATCCATATGTTGTATTATAGTTTGGTATGTATATTATATATATATAAATTGTTTATGACTGGTTTATTGTATATCCACCATAAACCAGAGAATTCTTACCAAAAGATTTAAGCGTCAACGGGAGCCTCCCAGGTGTTCATTTGTCCCATCACCCACGCCATGTTCCGCGATCCGGTGTTTGTCCCAGAGAGTGGCAACACCTACGAACGCTCTGCATCTTGCTGGCAGCAGTGCATCATCTCTATAGGTCTGGGTAAATGAAATAACGACCTCACTGCGCTCCCGAATCCTGGAATCATGGTTAGTAAGGGAAATCATCCCCTTTTATGGCCGCAAGATTCAGGTTAGTGAAATATTATAATTTACCCAGATAGGTCAATCTTGGATGGCTAGTTAGTTTAATCCTTAGATATCTTTAGTCTTTTGGTATTAATGGGATTTAATGGGGATTATCTACGTTAACCGTTCACCAGCTAAGAATCTAATTCTTGTGCAGGGAATCTAAGATTGGCCATCTACAATGCCCATCATGACCGAGGTCCTTTAAGGTGGTTCCATTGATCATCCACCATGGTTTCCCGGGGTGGTGTTTATGACCACTACTTGTGTTGTCCTAGGTTTAAAACCAATATTTCATCCAAATTCAACATGTGCCCTAAGTTAAGCTGGTTCCAAACCAACCGAACTACTATAACAAAAGAAGTTTTTTGTGGATAATTCGACCATAAAGCCGAGTGACGATGAGTTCAACACCGCCAAGGCCTTACCAAAGGTCTTACCCTCTGGTAAACTAACATAGCTATTGAAAATTGCCATTTATAGTTGATTTACCCACTAAAAATGGTGATTTTCCATAGTTTTTTGTATGTTTACCAGAGGGTACCAAAACACCCTTTTTTCGCTGCAGGCGATTCAGACGCATTGGTCCGCGCAAAGGAAACGCCGCGACCCGTTGACCAACGTCCTCTGTGCAGGATCTCTGTGACTGGACACTGGGAAGAAGGGCCCTGGAAGATGGGGAAGAAGTGGTACACCTTGTGTTCAGTCGGATCCTTGCTAAATCATTATGTAGAGTTATATAGTATATATTGATAATGATTAACAGACTATACAGTAATATAATAATTCATATATATATACACCCTATATTCACAACTCAAGTGGCCCCAAGCAATCAAACTTGTTCATCGATTATTTGCTTGAAATCATCCCATGTTCGTCCTTTCACCACATCTATTCTTCGTCACCCTTCTTTGTTACCATTTCTCACGGGAAGACAACATATAAGGAAAATCATCTCCAGCTTCGATTGCCACATGGTATCTCGGTATGGGTCAACATTAAAAACTACGTTCGCAAGATCCCCTCTGGTAAACTAACATAACTATGGAAAATCACCATTTTCAATGGGAAAATCCACTATAAATGGTAATGTTCAATAGCTATGTTAAATTACCAGAGGGCAATTCTGTCTCAAAATTATATAGTGGTTGATAGTGGTTGAACATCTAAAAATCCTGTTAAAATAACCAGAGATTGGGATACTCCTCGGTTGAAATGATTCGCCATTTTCAGACAGACTCAAGTCATAAATCGTTGTTTTGTGTCCTGTGCATTTGTCTCTTTGCTTGATATCCAATTACAGTATATCGATTATACCGTTATACCTCTCTTTTATCTTGGCCAAAGTGTGAATAGAGCCCTATTTTTGCTGTGTGAATATCCCCATGATCCGCCTCGCTGCGAGGCACACCAATTGGGGTCTTCGTCGAGAGGTGCAAAGTTTCCTGGACGAACATGTGAACTACGTCCCTGCGGGTTGGGAGGCGCGAAGTGGGGTTGGTGGCTTCTAAAACACTGGCTGGTTGGTGGTTTGGAACATGGCTTACATGGCCATTGAAATAGTGGATTTACCCATTGAAAATGATGATATGTATCTGGTTGGTGGTGACTGGAACATGGCTGGATTATGACTTTCCATTCAGTTGGGAATTTCATCATCCCAACTGACGAACACTCCATCATTTTTCAGAGGGGTAGGTCAACCACCAACCAGATAGGATTGAGCATGATTTAGCCAGGTGAACAGTGGCTTGGTTGATGAATGTTGATGATTCTATGGGACTTTACTAGCCGCGCCAATATATTGGGGAAGATCACCAGCGGAAGTCACAATCAACCAACCAGTGGCTCCAATGAATATGAAAGGCCAAGGGCCCACCGAAAGAATAGGTCATGTCAATAGGCTAGCTAACCTGCTTGGATTATGGTAGTATAATGGTAATATATCTAAAGTCAGATGGCTTTAAGCCCTTTTCGATAATCAAAATCAATATCCCTTGAGATCTGATTGTTTACCGTTCCATTGCTTGGATGTTTTGGACCAAAGTATGAAATGAGACTATAATAGACTGTAACCATGGATTGTATACGGTAATCCAGGATGATTATGGATGGAATACAGTATCCCCAGTTTTTTTCATGGAATATCATCGGAATATCCCAACTCTCACGGGCTAATATATATATATATACATGTTCTTGGATTATTATAGTTATGTACTATCCGGATAAATTCCAAATTACCTCGCTGCGACGGACCTCACTAGAATGATGGTTTATATATGTTTATTTATGTGTATATATACATAGGAAAGCATCCCCAAATGCCCTTATGATATTTTTGTTCAGGTTAATGAATTAGTATACCCCCTCATTATCTCATTCTTGATGGTTATATCAGCTTAAAGCTGTGGGGCCTTGCCGCTGCCACAACGCCAGGACCGCAACTTGCCACCCATCGAGACGGCCAAAGCAGCCGCAAATGCAACGCAACGCGGAAAGGGCTGTCGGAGACACATGGCAACCGCTTCGGGTGGTATTTGTTGGATCCTTTGATTAGTCCTTCAATGTTGGGTAATGTGGATAATGGTGGTTTTATTGGTGGATAATGTTTGGATAATCAGTACTTCAATGTCGTTTGAATTAGTTGGAATTAAAATTGTCATGAAAAGGAATGTTCTAGGAGTGTCCCATTTTGGGAATTTCCACCTTTAAAAAAGACAATACAATGATGTTGGTAGTTTGTTATGTTTTATTTTTATTTCTCTGTCAATGGGATGTTTCCTCATGAATCAGCGATGTGATTTCTTGCGAGGTGCCTAAGATTGGCCATGTCTTGTCCAATATCTTTTCACAAAGATCAACATAGTTGATCATGTTTTTTTGTTATCTGGAATTCCCGTTATTCTTGAGCAAATTTCGATGTTCATATTTTCCTTCAAACATAGTCCACCACCATTCTAGGCGCATTTTTTTTTTCCGGTTTGACCCACATGCCTTTGTTCTGAGTACTGCATGAGCTGAACGAAAGGTGTGGTTTACAGCACGTTTACTGTTGGATTGCAACGCAAAATCGGGAAGAGGTTTTTTCTGGTTTCCTTACGATTGGTTCCCTCATTGGTTGCCTCATTTTCCTTCCATCGGTGAACCTCGGATACTTTTTTACAGATGTTTCGCCAACTGGTAATCAACCATGACTGGAAATCCCTGAACGACTGGTTGAACGACACGCGTTTCAAATTTAGTTAAGCCACCCTTCATAGGTTACAAGATGGTTCTTCTTCTCAAAACACAATGCCCCTTGTCTTGCATGCCACTGGGGTTTCGTCAGCAATTGGCGAGGAAGAAGCAAATAGTTGTATGTTTCTGTTGGATGAAAGCATCGCAAAGAGTTGTGTGTTTCAAATGTTTGTCTGCTGGCAATTGAACAGTTTAAGAACTGCTATAGACGGCCCATTTAGTTCGATGATTTACCAATTTGATAATGATGATGTTCCATAGCTACGTTAAATTGCCAGAGAGATCACTGAGCATTTAAGATGTCATCATAGGTTGAGGCATCAGTATGTTTCTTGATGGTGTTGTTTTTTCCCGGTTGCCAATCTTTACTGAGGAATCGCCTTCTGGACACTGAGTCTTTTGTTCTCCATGGCTGTATTGGTGGCCGCTACAGCTGCAGGATTGCTGTGTTAGGACTGTATGGACTGCATGGATGTTCCTCAAAGATCCACAAGTTTACCTGGCTACATGCCGAAGTCTATCATGCTCTAGCTATTCGTATTGGCACTTGGAATTCCCAAATCAAAAGACTTACGAACGTAAACTATCGCAGAAAAGCGCCCCCGCAGAAGTGGCTGTGATACAGACTCTGAAACGGCTCTGAATCCAGGGTCGCAAAGGGGTCAACTGGGCAATGCAGAAATGCCTGGTGGTTGATGGTTATCTAATGTAGTTTGGGGCTATACTAAAGTGGTTTCTTGGAATGCACTATCCTTCATGTGGGAACTCCGTGGTAACCAGCAGCCAATTGTGCCATGTTTGGCACAACTGGACACCATTCTCAATTGATCATGGATGGGCAATGAACAAATTACTCAGCCAAGAAATGTGAACGAAGCTCATATAACCACATATAACCCATATAACCATCATCATCATCATCATCATCATCATCAACCAACCCTCCTAGGGACCATCCCCACTTTTGAAGTTTGATCCACAGCATTTTGGGCTGATTAGAGCCATGACATCCTCATTGTTGTTGCTTACATCCTATTATCCTTGGCTTTATTTGATCCACACAACGAATAATAAGAAGAACAGCAAGACCAGAATCGCAGACCTATGTAATATATATATATACATGTACAATTATATATATATATGTGATATTTGAATACACACTTTGAAATTAATATAGTATAATAACTATTATATATATATGTATATCAATAAATTAGTAAAACTATATACAATTTTGTATGCATTTAGATAGAACATAAATAATTGTATTCATTGTAAGAACTTTTATACATCCATATAATCATGTATAGAATGTATATGTATATATGTATATGTATATATGTATATATAATTATATATACATATATATAATTATACATACATATACAAATATACATATATACATATATATATATATATATATACACATATATGCTGTAGATCTAAACATTCACACACCTCTTTTCTTCCGCTATGCAGACCTGATTTGTCCCAACATTTCACGCCAAACCGGAGCACAAAACATCCCCCTCTTAGATGCGTCCTGGACCCCAAACCGGGAAACACCAGGCCTCAAGCACTTCTTAGGACAAAAAATCAGACTGACGTCATTCATTGGTACATACATTTTGGACATACATATTCACACATATATAATTATATATATATATATGTATACATACACACTGTATCTATATATATATATACAGTTTATATGCTAGATTGTATACATCCAAGATGTATCTAAAAAAACAAACAATGGAACGACAGCTTTAAAATTCGTATCTCCCATCGCCAAGGAACACCTGAGGGCCGAAAGCGCTTTCTACTGGCCCATCTTGGAGACGTCGGATGTTGGCGGGGTGCCGCTCAAGGTGCCCAAAGGCTCCCGTCTCGAAGCTTGGAAGGTGCCTTCACCATGAAACATGGCGGCTTTACCAAGGAAATATGAGGGGAATATCAGATGATAAGGATATTTCATGGGATATAGTAGGGTATAACCAAGAATTCTGAGAGGGTTGATATACCATGATGTACCCAACTGTAGAATCTAGGTTGACTCTTTGTGGGGTTGATGAAATATCCATGGTGTTTTTGTTACATCAGCAACCGTGGATTTCAGAAAACCTGGGATAGAAACACCAAGCGTTCACCATCAAGAATGGGGGTTGTCTTGTCCAAAGCTACAAAGAAATGTGGTATTCCCAGATAATACTAGTTCATGAATAAAAGCACACACACACACACCTTCAAATATATAAACTATGAATTCGATCCATTTTATGTTGACATTTAATGTTTTGCTTAAATCTCAATGATATATCCATTGTATCCCATTTATTTATGGTCAGTTTTATACCCAACTTTTTTGGGTGTTAAATCCAAACTAGAGCCAGGTGAAGGGTCGTTTGGTCATCCAGATTCCGGCTCCGGGAATTCAGGCGCCGACTGCCCGAGGGCAAAGTGGTGCAAATTTGATTCGCCATGGAAAACTTCATTTTAATATATCTAGCACAACGTTTTAACACACTTGCTATATATAACAGTGTTGATATATTTATCTAGCAAGTTTTAGTCAGTTTAATATATCTAGCCATATCAAATCACTTTATTTTTTTAAAAAAATGTAAAGACACACACTTAGCCATAAATCCTGTGATCTAGTGATTCGAGAAGCATTTTATAGGATTTTATAGGGAGTTCATCAACAAACTGAGTTGACAACTAGTGGAAGATGTTCAAATGCAGATCGTTAACAGGTCGTTGAATATTAGTTTAAGAATACGTAAGCCAGGTCAGATAGGCAAAGTGTTATCCTTCTTTTGAACAAAAAACACGTGGTAAACCCAATGCAATAAACGACACCTCACCTTTTTTGTGGATGGGATTTCAATGATCCCCAGTCATGCTAGATGAAGAAACCACAGCCGCGGCTGTGGAAAATTCTGGGGCCTAGTGCCTATCGTATCCACCTTACCCAAGAGCCGTTTCCCGCGCGGAAACGCGCCAGGGCAGCATGGTGTGTCAATTGATGTTCTCCGTGCTCTGGTTGAGCTTCGCAGCTCTTCGAACAGAGGGCTGCCTGTGTGGTCCACCCGGGGATGATAGATGAATCGACATGGCACAGATTTCGGCCAAGGATTGGATTGAAAAGGTGTACGGACAAACTAGTCAGAGGATGTTATATATATATATATAGATGTGATTAGATTTGTAATGATTTGAGTATAATATAGTCCCTCCCAGATTGGACAGCTGATGATTTCAACATGTTTCAACCGGACAATCATCCCCAATGACCTTAGTACATTTTTCAGGGTGGTTTTCTCAACCACCAACCAGGTATAGGCCAAGAAGACTGGGGTTGTAAAGCCAACCATTTTAAGTTTTTTTTTGGGGGGGAACTATATAGAACCTTGGGATACAACATGACATGAATCAACACTATTATGAGGTTGTCCAAAGCCAGTGGTTTACCCCCAAACGGTGGGGAAATTCAACCAAAGAATATATTTGGGTGTCAAGTTGTTTTTTTCTCACAACGGGGGACGCTCAAAAAAGCGTGTCACTCTGATATTTGAAGATGGAACATGGACCATTTAGAGACAAGTTACACGAGTTACCGACATACAGCACAGGTTGTCCAGTGTTTGTGTGAAATTACCAGAGGGTATAGAACAAGAGGGGGTTGAAGTATGTTGAAGTAACCCTTTTTCAGACAAAACCATGAGGGGTAAATTCTTAATAAACCTACAATACCGGGATCATATACAGTTACATGACCCATGTTCGGTGTAACTTGGGGATGGTTTCTATTCGATGTACCATGTGTGTGGGAATGCAAAGTCATGATGGTTTGGGGATTTACAGCCATGACTCCGGCTTAATTGAGAGCAAATATGCATGGAACAAAATAGGCAAGTTGATCATTAGATCATGGCTTGGACAGCAGAAATAATAACAAGAGCAACAACAAGAGCCACAAGAAGAAGAAGAAGAAGAAAAAGAAGAAGAAAAAAAATATACTTTGGTCCTGAAACCCTCCAAGTCCATATCGATCTACATCTTAGAAACTTTGAAGTAGATCCCTCAAATCACCAATAAAAATCTTCGGACTCAGACCTCTCCCAGTTTTCCTCAACGACTTGGCTCAGATTTCAGGTCTGCTATTGGACCTTCACTGCTTGGAACACTGGTGTGCGGCTGTTCGTTGCCTTCTCTCTTCCCTTCTGGGCTGTGGGTCTGATGTCGCGCGGCAAAAACGCAAAATGACAGGAACCCCCGAAATTATTTAGGGCTAAGAATCATACTTCCCCTTAGATGTTCCCACAAACCAAACCACTGAAAGCACAAAGCTCCATTATTGCAATGTAAAACATATGAAGAAAAAATAACCAGGTGGGCAGCCCAACAATAAACCTAACATTTTGGGGATGGTTTCTACCACTCACAAAAATGTGGGTCTTGGGCATTGTTTATTTTTGGGTTTACCAACTTTAACAGAATGTAATGAACAGAAACAAACATTTCTCGTTCGCCTGGTTGGTGTTGCAGATGAGTTGCGATAACCCTCCAAAGGTTGGGTTAGTACCCTCTTGTAATCTAACAATACGGTATGGGACATAGCAATAAATAGCACATTTATCGAAAGATGGTGATTTTCCATAGCCATGCTAGATACATAAAGAAGTTCTTCCCTCGTTGCTTTCTCTGTGGATCAACGCTGGGCCAATCGACAAGATTCCGAATGGGACAGAACCCTGGGAAAACCATGGGAAAACCCTGGGAAAACCATGAGAAATATGGGAAAACCATGGGAAAACCATGGGACATATGGGAAAACCATGTTCCTCCTGGTAATGTTGTGAAGATAAGCCTTGTGGGCTTATCTTAGAAATTTTGAATCTTGAAAAAATGCAGCATGTAAGGGGATTGTCCACCAAAGGCTTCAACTGATTCTTGGGTCACCATGTCACCCACAAAATTAGCCACAGCTGATCATCATTTTCCGCATGAAAATCACCGCAAACTGAGGTAAACGGGAGGACACAACCAAAAATAGAATGGTCGGTGAATTGGTGGAATTGAATTGTTGATGCTTGTTGGCAAAAATTGCTGATTGCTAATCCTTAATTAGCAACATGTGATGCGCAATATTGTTAATGCCTTATCTGCTGGAATCTGAGAAATGATAAATAGATAAAATAGAATCCTCTGTTCATCATCAAATGTCTCATTTGTTTTTTTCTTGCCAGTCATCGTTTTTTTCCAAGTTGCATCAGCCACAAACAATCACAGGTCACAGCACAAGAGCCTCACCATAAATGGCCAGGACACTATAAAGAAACGCATTAGCAGAATCACTGATGCATGCAGTCTTGAAATTAGATATCCACACAGCTTCCCATATCCTGTTACAAGCCTCGCAACCTGCCTTTTCCTTGGAAGCTCTCGCTTTTTCCTCTGTGTTTGCTGTTTTTGTTCACATCACTGAGGCAAGATCTCTGAGCAAATCATGGTCCAACCCTGGCCGGGAAAAAGCCACACACCTCCCGACCTCCCACTATTTAAAACTCTCACAGATCGATTTTGCATAGTTGTCTTATGTTGTTTTGCTGAGTTCCTGAAATTTCCTGAAAGAAGTGGTCTTACCTTTTCATACCTTTGCCGTATATGTCGTTTGGTTTCCTGTTTGGTTTTCCCTTTGATTTGTGAGAAGTGAGACACTACAAAATGATTCCTGTTTTTGTTTCACTGGAAAACAAATCAAGTCCAAATATACCCAAATAATATAATAACATATAATAACTAGTTGTCCTACAGATAGATGCACTAGAGAAAAAACATACAGTAAAACAACGAATCCCTGCGCCCTCATCTTAAAAACCCCCTAGAAACCATGGTAGAAAGTAGGGGATGAAATCCATACAAGGGGAGTAACCCATATGAAGGGGGGATGGGATTACATCCCATTATATACATCGAATCATATTATATCCATATCATTGTTTCCATTAAAGCGATATTAAACTCCATATGATTCAGTACATGATACCTATCCATCCCTATTCATCATTTCATCCCTATCCCTTTTTATCCATATGAATCCCTGTGAATCCCCATATCTTGTATTATCTTCCCAGCTTCCCATAGTGATCTGTCTTTGATTTAATGTCCACGGCCTTCCAGGCTCTTCTTCAGCACCATGCTGACGCCCAGCTTGTCGCAAACCTTGACAGCCAGTCCTTTGGAGTACCAGGCGTCGCTGAAGATGTGGAATTTCAGCAACAACACATATGGGGTTATAGGCAACCATAGTGTTGGTATTGGATCTAATGGTATTGTGGGATATCTACTCTATAGCCAACAAGATCATCTGAGTGTTTCCGAAAAAAAATGCTGGAGCTGCCCACGTGATGGCACTTTTTTTGATTCGGAACATGGTCAGCAATGATTTTTTTGGAGTACTCCACTTTCAGACAAAGCCCTTTTTGTGAAGCCATGAAGATCCCCGAATATGGTTCTTTAATGTGGTTTAAATAGTGCTGTTTTTTGGTAGGATTGCCAACCAGCCGTGTCACACATCTCCATGTTAGTTCCCGAAAGATGTTGATTGCACCGATCTCCTCTGCTGGTTTTGATGATCATGTTTTTTGGTTTATAAATTCTCATGTTTGTTGCTGTTTGTCGCCCAAATTCCTGGCAATTTGAAGCATCTCAATGGTTCTTTGTTGGTTGAAGCTGGTGAACCTCCTTGCAGTAACTGGGTCAACCAGCTGGGTCTGGGTAGTTTGGTATACTAACCATACAATCTCTTGCTATAAATGAGGAAAGCTTCTCCGCGCCAGGCGCCATGTTTTTATGATTTTCTTATGCAGATTGGCTATGTCTAGTCTTTGAACAGGCTTTGGCTCCTAACGAATGCCATTGATATATAGAACAGGAGTTTTTTCGAGGTCCAACGGTCCAACTCTTCAGGGCCCAATTGGTGAAAACCAGCTTCTTTGTATCACTGGCATTGGGCTTGTCCCATGGTTCGATGTGCTTAAAACAATCAGAAAAACCATCCCAAGGTCATCACCGTTCTCATATATAGGTGGTAAAAAGCATTGTTAAAAATGGGTGGTTTATATGTTTATGACATTGTTTTAACTACATTATTCCAATTATTAACCATTAATCACAATGATTAAGCATTAATCACCATTAAATGAACCATTAATTACCCATGGCTAGTTCGGGGATTTCCCGGCCACCCTTCAGCGGAGCCCAGTGGCGATGGCTTTGTGACAGGTGAAGTCGCAGGTCTTGCGCTTGGGAATTTCCCGTTTCGCCGCCAAGGCCCGACTTCAGGGGGAATCATCCGATGGTATCGGGGTAAATTATAACGACCTCACTGCGACCGAGCCCTGGAAATCATGGTTAATAAGGGGAATCATCCCCTTTTATGGCCTTAATTCAGGTTAGTGAAATATTATAATTTACCCAGATGGTATATATCTGGTTGGTGGTTTCAAACAGTTTTTATTTTCCACAATATATGGGAATGGGATAATCCTTCCCATTGACTGTAATATTTTTCAGAGGAGTTGAAACCACCAACCAGAATAGATGGAATATATGGAAGAAACAATATTGGATGAATCATCCCCTGAATAGATATTATAGAATACAGTATCTATATCTGAATCATCCATGTTTAGGGGATTTAATGGAATATGTAACCACCAATATGATATTTGGGTGTGTCTGAACATGTAAGGAATTCCACACACACAAAAAAAAACACATTTTAGGAAGGGGTACCCTATTGGGAGATAAACTCATGTGAATGTGACAGTTCTTTTTTCGGTGGTTGCAGGTATGGTTACAGGTATGGTTGCATTGATCTTCTGAAGACAAGTCAAAGTGACATGCGAGTTTAAAGTTTCAGGGATTGTGATTGGACAATAAGGGTTCGGAGGCAATGTTCATGAATATGGAATGATGAGCATTGGCATCCAAAGGTTTTCTTCATTGACATTGTGGGGACGCAGCCAATCAATTACAGTCATGGACATGGTGAGAAAACAGCCTGTGACTGTGCAATGTTGTTTGTTTTGCATTACTTGTAGCAGAGATGAGAAGACGCATCCGTGAAAATCCACTTTCAAAACCCCTATGGGTAGAGGATTCATTTGGGAGTTACTAGATGTTACTATTATCCCAGATGAATTCACTATATTGGGGATTCAGCATCTATGAACTGGGGAATCGCTAACCCGGCAGAACCATGGATTTTTCAGATTCAAACCAGACACTGTTTCCAGGGGTTTATGCTCTGGAAAATGTCGCATGATTGTTGGCCTTTTGTTTACATACCATCTGGTTATGACTAACAGTTCGCCATGGAAAATCACCATTTTTTAGTTCGGTAAACCATCTATTTCTATGGGCCATCTATACCATCATATATCCTAATTAATCACATTAATTCCCATTAAATCACCATTAAACCACCATTAAACCACAAATAACCAGAGGGTATCTACTGAATGGCTGAAAAGGTGACGAAGCCCTCTGAGGTGACAGATCTTGAAGAGGTTCCTGGACTCATTTGCATGCCACTTCGGCGCCACTTTCAGGACCAACTTAAATGGCTATTTGAACTTCGGATGATGGTTTTATCCATGGTTTTCTCCATAGAAAATTGGAAGATCCATGAAGATCACTGCTTGAGGAACACGACTTCCGGCTTTCGTTTAGGATGAACACTTAAATGTGAAAAACACCTCGCTGCTCGATGGTGAAAGGTTCGAATCTTTTGCTGACACCCCAAGTGTGCTCTGAAAACATTTTCTCAGGATGTGCTATTGGAAGTTCAAGATTAATGCTTTAACCAATGCCAAGGCAATTTAACGTATGTTCTGTTTACCCTGTGTTGCCAATCCTACTTACCGATGATCTCGATTGAATTATATATATACAAATATACATATCTATATATATATACATATACATATATACATATATATACATATATTATATGATATATATATATATATGTTCATGGAATAGCTCGAAAACACCAACTAGAGCTGCAGTGTTCTTGCCAAGATAGGTTGGAGGCAGATACACCAGAAAAAAAAAACAAGAAAGTCGATTCAGAGCAGACACCTGACTCTGGGCCCTGATTTGGGATGAAAACCATTGAAATACCATATTTCAGTGGATAACAATCCGTATTAGTACATGAAATATCCAGCTGATTGCACAGAAACATCGATAGTTTAACCTAAATACAATACTTAATGTATGATGGAAACATGCAACCCAGCCATTAAACATCTATGGATACCAGCCATTTGGGTAAGCCGAAATGGGTGTCCTTGAAGCTGCCCATCCAAGTTGACCTGGAAAGTTTGGGAAGTTTTCCTCAAGTGGCTAATATATACTATATACAGTATATGAATGTGGATATAATGTGTACATATCATATTATATTACATAATATATATATATACATATGATGTATAATATGTTATGTATAATTAATTTTATACAATAGATATCTATAGATTATATATAAATACATAAAATCCACCATTAGTCCAGTACTGAGGTGTATGTATTATATATATATATAAATATTATATATATATAATGGAAGCACCTAAAATCCGTAAAATGGTTGATACGGATGCAAGTTCGAACTGAATGTTTGAAGTGTGATTTCATGTTTTTCAAAACTCAGTGTCCAGTCTCATCCATTATCCGTATACTCTTGCTACTGTATCCTTTGGTTACTTAACGTAGCTGTGGAAAATCAAAACAAAAATGATAATGATAAAACCATTAATAACCATTGATTGTGAACCATTAATTATGAACCATTATTAATTAAGATTAATTAAGCATTATTAACCATTGTCAACAATTATTAACTATTATCAACAATTATTAAACAATATCAGCAATTATTGACACTTATCAACCATTATCAACAATTATTAAGCATTATTGACCAGTATTAACCATGATTAACCATTATTAGGTGCCATGATTAGCCATATCATATGGGCTTACTATTTGTTTATAATATCATTATAAGGTTTACTATGTTTTTTAATATATCATTATATGGCTATAAGGTTGGCTAATAATATTATATGATCTTGTAAGGATGATAGCCGTTATTAGTCATTTTATAATGGTTATTAGCCATATCAAATTTCTAATATGGTTACTAATGGTCATTCATATGTTCCATGTATGTTACTAATTATTTATATTATCCATAATAATTGGTGGATAATGGTGATAGTGGTTACTAACCATATTGTTGACCATTATTAACCATCAATCAGTATTATTCATTAGCCATTACTAATATCCATAATAGTCCATTAGTAGCATTAGTACATATTATTAACATATACTAACCACACTAAGTATTAACCATTATTTTTCTAGTATTGATATATAAATATTCTTACATATAAATATAATAGTAATTTGATAGAATATCTAGTAATATAGGTTAGTACTACTAATATTAGTAGTACTATTGGTTAATTATATAGTACTTACATATAAATATACCACTACTAATATCTTAACCAATGATCCCTATCTCGTTCGGCGCGTCTCTACACATCCAGGTCGGATGCTGAATGCAGGCCACCTGGCAAATAGAAAGCGATGAAAGCGCGATGCAAAACCACAGGGTACCGGACTGTACCCTAAAATAACTGGTTTATGGATGTTTATTCGCCCCATCTAATACGTATATATATATATATATAAGCAACCGTAAAAACCCCGGCAATACTAAATATGTATTCGACGGACATTGGTTTATGGAAATTGATGGAAATTGTTAAAAACACGAGGTAAGCGATTGGACCTTCCCAAATTAGCGATACCCCTTTTCAAGGTTATGTCATCATATTTCTCTAATATCCACATTAGCGATACCCAAATATCACATATTATTCATAGTTCATCACATATATATATATAAATGCAGCAGTTTCCTGCAAGTGATACCCCCCAAGTTTACCATATATCATTATTGTACAAACGTGTGGAAAGCGATGGGACCTTCCCAAATTTGTGGATGTCCTTTCCGTGACCCTAGGGTTTTCACAATCGCTCATATATATATATATATACTGTGTATATATATATATATATTTGTTTATTTATTGATTTATATATTTATGATTATTTATGTATATAATATATTTTAAATAGGTTTCGACACAACAGAAAATGGTGATTTAGCCGACAGAAATGGTGATTTAACCAACAAACATGGTGGTTTTTGCTGGGGAGATAAAGGGATAATTTCTGATATGTTTTTTTACGCGATGTCTATAAAAGTTACCCTCTGGTAAACGTTTACATAACTATGGACAATCACCATTTTTAATGGGAAAATCCACTATTTCAATGGCCATGTTTAATAGCTATGTTTGTTTACCAGAGGGTATCCGTAATTACTGTAGTCTTATGACCATTTTGGGGATTCAACCAACAGAAATTGGTCCCAAAATCAACGTGGAAATGCTGGTGATTTACAGTAAGCAACAAGAGTGGTGGTATAATTTTGGTTATATCATAGGATATAGTTACTGATGTCATGGGGATTTCATAAATTATAACCACCTCAAGAGGTAGCTACTTATCAACAAAAAGACATATTTCAGTTTACTGAATGATACCTGCTTATTCCAAGGCATCTCCATGGCTACTACGAATTCTTCGAATGTTTTTTGTTCCCGTAGAAAACCTTGTCGGTGATCCGTGCGAAGAGACTGAGGCTGATCCTTCAAGATGGTGTGCAAGAAATTGCCTTTGGAGGGGATCTGAAACCAGTGGCAACTCAGCAGAAATTCAACCCACAATTGACTCACTTGACTCCCAGGAAGCCACTCGTCCGGAACTTGGAAACCTAAGCCCTAAGCGATCGATGGACTGTTCTTTTGATGTCTAAATGGCAGCAATCGCCGCCAGTTGCCAACTTGGATTCTACATGAATTCACCACGACAGTGCTGTTCGCTGAGCGTCAAATCAACCGGAAAACTGAGGATGGATTAGACCCTCCAAATCCTCAAAATGGATTAAAGTCCCAAAATAATGATTACCACATTGTTCAAGGTACTTAGAGGGTCTACACTATAGGAAACTCTATAATTGGACGAGTTGCATGTGACCTTTTACCATGACCAGTTCAAGTAACGGAACTCGGCCGAACTCGGAGTACCAATGTTGGAGTCTCCATTGAAATAGCCGTGGTTTGTGAACTGCAGGAGCGGCTCCAATGCAAAAACCCTCTGGTAAACGTTTACATAACTATGGAAAATCACCATTTTCAATGGGTAAATCCACCATAAATGATCATTTTCAATAGCTATGTTAAATTACCAGAGGGTAACATGTTTTTCACATGTTATTCAACCCATTCCAATCCCCATGCGACACCCAAAAACATCCGAGGAAGTGAGATGGATCCAGAAGCAACTCTGCAGCCATTGGGGCCTGGATGTCTCTGAATGTTTGGCCAACGCCCAGAAACCACGGCACGCGGATGGGGAGGACGACAGTACGAGCGACCACTGGTAGAGCGATGCTCCTGTGGAGATTTTCTGTGCGGGAGAAAAAGGGAGCAGGCCAGTGAACTTTGGGATACCCCTGGTGTTTAAGAAGAACCCTCAATGTTTGTAGACTTATGTAGACTTCAGAAGTTAGATGTTTTAAGTTGACATTGATGTGTCGCTTCCGTTTGACGAGATTCATGTGCAGCTACAAACGGTTTTCAGAAAATCCAAGGAGATCTTCAGCGTGTTTGGAATCCGTTGGATCTCTTCAGCAATCAAACATGACCGACTACATCTGATTGCAAAATCATCAGAAAACACTGGGCACATATGGGCGATTCATGGATGAGAAAATCAGTTGCCATCTCAAGCTACTGGTAAGTCATCCAACAGCATCCTCACAATATGATTTTTTGTAACCAAACGCACCAAACATGGCTTTGCAATGCACCAATTGCACGCTTTTTTACCCATCGAACATGCTAAGGTGTAATAGTGGTAAACCTACCAGAAAAAAACGCGCGCTCTTCTTTTAGGGCCATGTTGAAGCTCCACGATGGTCAAATGGTCATCCCACCTCGCAACGAGGTCCTTCCATGCAGACTTTGCCTCTGCCCCGGAGTGGGGGTCACAACGCCTCGCAGTGCGCCGAAAAACGAGCCGCCGCAAAGGTGGCGAATCAGCGATCGTCTGGTGCTTCTGCATGTTGTAGACAGCAATTTGTAGGTGTTGTGATGGTGATGTTGATTTTGATTTAGATGTTGATTTTGATTTAGATGTTGTTGATGTTGATGTTGGTGATGATGATGATGATGATGAGGAGGAGGAGGAGAGGGAGGAAGAGGAGGGGGAGGATGACGATGACGATGACCAGGACGACGACGACGACGATGATGATAATGGTGATTGATGATTGATGATTGATGATTGATGATCACTGATTGGTGATTCGCGATGTTGACAATTGATGATTGATGATTGCTGACATACTCGTATGTAATATACACTATCATCTCTACATACATAATATCGTATACTATTGAATTGTCATGTTCACTGTTATTTAATGGTGAAGGGGAGCGGGGAGAGGCTCCAACTGCTTAATTTTAAGGCTCGGAATTAGTAGGATTCGGTTCAGAGATCCCATCATGGGTTGGAGATCAGATCGTTTGTGTAATCTAATTTGCGGATGCTTAGTGAAAGGGGTTTGTGTAGCTATGTGTAGCTCATATGTTCAGTCTATTGGTTGTATAGCTAGATATGTTTGTGTAATGCTAAATCATACTAAATCATGCTAAATTGGGATGAATCAACCATGGCTGATGAGTCAGGGGGTTGCCACCATGTGCTATCAAAGTGCTAGAAACATCCAAGAGCACAGGGGTTCGGTACTATCAGTATTGGAGGCTTGCCGTCGGTTCGGAATCATTTTGTTAACAATCATTTATAATTTATAACCATTATCATCCACTATTTACCATTATTTACACCATTACTAGCCATTAGTAGCCCTTATTAACCATTAGTAACCATCATTAAACAACCATTATATATTAGTTAACCATTATTAACTGGGAGATTCCATATGTTTATTGCCCACCTGGTGGATTCATCCCGTTTTTTTAGAGGTATTTGATCAGCTGGATCCCGTCATGAACGCCTCTTGGCCGGCTGAAAAACAACGGGTGGGACTAGGTGGGACCGAGGTCCCACGGATGCTATGAGAAATAGGAATAGCCTCTGGTTATGACTAACATATGGTGGTTTAATAGTGGTTTAATGGTGATTTAATGGGATTTAATAGTGGTTTAATATGGTTTAATGGTGGTTTAATGGTGATTTAATGGGAATTAATGGGATTAATTAGGATATATGATGGTATAGCCTCTGGTTATGACTGTTACATAGCCATGGAAAATCCCAACCATAAATGGGGGTTTATAGCTGGGAAAATCATCTATAAATGGGAGAATCATCTATGAAAATCATCTATACCAACAAATTAAGTTACCCTCTGGTTATGACTGTTACATAGCCATGGTATAGATGGCCCATGAAAATAGATGGTTTACCGTTCTTGAAAATGGGTGGATCTTTCCATGGCTATGTAACAAATAACCAGATGGTAAATAAGATGGTTGGTGGTTTGGAACATGTTTGGATTATTTTCCAGTCAGTTGGGAATTTCATCATCCCAACTGACTCATATTTTTCAGAGGGGTAGGTCAACCACCAACCAGAATAAGATTGAACCAACTAGAATATGATGAGATGAGTATTTAAAAAAATCTGCCTGGCTTTACAACTGGTATTTGTAATTTCTTCAGCGTTTCAGTCCTCTATGCCTCGGGTGCTGATTTCATGGTTAGCCTCACCAGGGTTGCGGGGCTAAGGTACCCCAGTTGATCGCATTAGTTTTTGTTCAAAGTAAATCGTTAAAGACCTCTGGTGTCCCCCATCGAATTGATAAGTTGCCATATTCAGTCTTGGGGGGTACTGTCTGGTAATTCAACCCTACCAATAATTGATGAATTACCATGGTTAGTCAATTGATGTGGTTGGTTATGTTAGTTTCACTATTGAGTTTTAACCCTACCATCAATTTTGGTTGGTTTCACGTTTGATGCTTAGTCAAGTCACATTCTCCCAGGATCGGTTGCCAAGGTGCGTTTGGAGATTCAGGACGTTAGCGTTCCCTTGAGCAAGGCAGGGCGTGGCATGTCGTGGGATGTCAGAAACTCCCTGGGATGGGAGTCTGATGGATTTTACCCATGGAAAAATGTTGATGTTACCCTCAACATCCCTGAAAAAAACGCTGAAAACTACAACAAATGGGGGTTTAATCACCTAATATATAGTGTTTTATAGAATGGCCACATAATTGGGACTTACACATTGGGTACAATGGAAAAGCAACCAGCAAAATTTAATCACATGGTAATGAGTAATGATATAGCAAGAATATCTGGATGAATTTGCATCGCGTTTTTGGCGTCCCTGGACTGACGGTTAATCTCAAGAATTGACCTGGTTTACAGCCGGGTTTTGCAGGTTCGATTGGTGAACATTCTTCATTTTTGTTGGCTAACTTGGTCGTCGACAGAATTCTGGACATGGTCAGTGGGTCATAAGTCATAAGGGTTGCCATAAATCATGCACTGTAGCCATGGCCAAAAGAATTATGGAAGCATGTCAGTAGAAAATTTGTCACCCCTTTCAGGAAACAAATAATTATGGAAATGGTCGAGTACCAAGAGGCACCCTCACATGGAAAAAAAATATATGGAAATTTACCTGCAGCGCGTCACGCCCCTTCCAAAAGGTTCGGTCGACAAGTTATTACCGATTTTTGAGGTCTGCATTTTTATGAGTAAAAAATAATTATGGAAAAATACGGCCCGACGCGACGCAGATTTTTACCGACCCATGTCGAACCTTTTTTTCATTTCCAAAATTCTGTCGGGGGCCATAATGTGGTTTAACTATTTCACCCTGAAACGTGTAGTTTTTGCTAGACTTTAACTAGACTCCAAACTCTACAGTAAACTGGTTGGTGGTTTGGAACATGGCGTTTATTTTTCCCATCATATTGGGAATGTCATCATCCCAACTGACTTTCACTCCTAATTTTTCAGAGGGGTAGGTCAAAACCACCAAGCAGATCCTGATGATATCCCTATCCATCAATATTAAATCCTGGGATATGTTTAAATATGGATATCATCAGAATATTCTAATGGATGGGGATCATGATACACCAGAATATGTGCGTTTTTTTTAAAATATTCTAATGTGGATCAGGGCAAAATATGTCATTATCTCTTATTAATGGGGATATTCTAACGGGCACCAATGGAAGATTAGAATATCATCATGGGATATATAATTGCTATATCATAGGAACGAATGGGATGATTACCTGATACAAATGGGATCTGTTTTGCTGGGATAAGATTCTGAATATTAGGATATCATCATGGGATATAATTCATCATGGGATATAATGAGAACTAATGGGATGACATAAATCTGATAAATCATGGGATGGGACAACCCCTGATCTATTGGCGATTAGTTCATGCGAGAACGGGGAATACCGTTCTTAAGCATCCAGGATTTTATGGAATGATAGAGGGATTTTGAACACTGCTCACATATTCTTTTCAGTGTACCCTCTGGTAAACTAACATAGCTATGGAAATTCACCATCTTTCATAGGTAAATCAACTATAAATGGGCCATTTTCAATAGCTATGTTAAATTACCAGAATTACCAGAGGGTAACATGTTTGGATCTTACCCTCTGGTAAACATGTAAGCAAATAACACTTCTCACGTATACACAGTGCAAAGCCATGCAAAGCCATGTTTTCCACCGTTTTGGTGCACATGGAATATGGAAGATCACTTGTACCCAATCATAGAACATCATGGCAAAATCAATCTTAAATGCACGTAGCAGTGATCACCTTCAACCCATCACAAGCACATCCATTCCAGAAACTTAGTCTGATGCAAAAACCTGTGGCAATCAATTTTGTATGCATTTGTGCTCTTGTCAGTGGAGTCAACCTGAACTTGGCATTGCCATGTACGTACTGTGAACCTATCAATAGTGTCACATCCAAGCTGCACACACAAGCTGCACCAGTAGAGAGCATACATATACATTACACAGATCATCATGGTTTGTCAAATTGCATATGTCCCTCATTGGCAATAGCCTGCAGGGCAGTGAGTTGTATTGTGTTATTTTCACGCTGTGCTATGCAAATGTTTTCCAGCCAGCATGAAAAGAATATGCAAAGAGAATGCTGGAATCAAGACCTGAGTGAATGCACTGATCAACCAAGTTACTTAGCCTGTGGACAGTGTAATCAAAACAGAACATATCTCCAAGGATATGGATTCATACAGCCAGGCAAGGAGCAGCTCCATCATAACAGTGAAACGGTACGATTGCAACAACTTATGCTAACACCTTCTTACACAATGAAAAAATGCTGGGTTTTTACGCATTTTCTGAATGATACTATCAAGTTAAGATACTAGCAAGGGTGACCCTAGCTAGCTATCTTTTGAATCATCATGCAATAATCAACATAAGTAATCATTGCACTATGTCATGGGTTGCTATCTTGTTTTTGTTGTATTGATAAGTTGCAGCACTACTGGTGGCTCTATTTGAAATCAAGCTTAAACTGACCAATATGTAGAGATGGCCTACCCAAAGACCTCAATGAGAGTATATTGGCCAAGCCAAAGATGAAAAGTATATGATAGCTGCTTGCTTCCCTGGGACGGCTGTAGATGGTTATTTATTCAAGTTTGCTTATCCATGCATTTATATATAATTATATATAAATGTAGATGTTTTTTTTCTGGGCATGATGAATGTAGTATGTTTTTTTAATAGATGATGGTTATTGTGAAAATATACTACTTATATACTGTATATACATGCATGTATAATTATATATATATATGTAATATGTATTGCTTTTCATGCTGTTCTTCTCTTGCCATTCTTGAATATCATGTGATGATCCTTGTAATTGAACAACATCGTCCCAAGACGTTGTGTCACGTTCTTTGTTACTTAGCATGTCCTTGCTATGCATTGAAGAAAAACATGTTATAAACACATGATGGAAAGGCCTCATCCAAGATGAGATGGGTTGTAGTTAACATTAGTTTAAGGACAATAAGTCTACAACATTGTAAAAACTATACTTTTTTTAACTGATGCTGGCGATTTAGTTTAGTAAGCAGTGCATGGACCGTTCAGCCAGACTGTCCGGAGCGACGTCCAGCTAGATGGTCCGGCAAGACGGTCAGTCTATATAACTGTCCCGCCAAAGGTGCCGATCCGTCCGACCGGTACCGTAGTGCCATCCGTGCAGCCGGTACCGTGGTGCCGGTCCGGATTGAAAGCTGGTTTCCTGGAGTCTGAGGGGGCGGGTAAAAAAATAAATAAACATGGTTTTTGGCCCCCCTCCCTCAGGGAGGGGTCTAGAAGGTAAAAACCAGAGTTTTCCGTTTTTCAGAGGTCTCGAGGAGGAAGCAAGAAAAAAAAACTAAACAGAAAACTTAGTAGCAATACATTAATCCATATCTTGACCCATATCTGTCCATTCCTCTTTCCAGCTCTCCACAACGTCCCTTTCTGAAATATAAACAACATTTAAATAACATTGTTCTATCATATTATGGTGTGAGATATTGCAAGACGTGCAAAACAATCCATACAAATGTCTCATCTTACCTTTTGCTGTATTTCCAGAAACGTGGCAAAATGGCGCCCCTGTGGCGTGACTTTCTGTTTTTTTGACGGACTGCGGTTGAACCATATGGGGAAGCCAATTGGGATGAATTCACCTCACCAGCGGATTCATTTTTTTTGCAGGGTATCTAAGATTAGCCTTGTGATGCTATGTGACTTGAATATATTATACATAATCTAAATGAATCTAAATCTATACTTTGCCAAAAGATTGAAAAGTAAATCCCCGTTTGATCAGAGTAGATTCTCTCACCAAAAGATAGAAAAACCATGAACATCCACACAACTAGACGCATCGCAGTTCCTAAGTGGGATGCACATGTTACAAACCAGCTACATATGGGCCGGGAGTATCCCTACTTGTAAATGGATTATAGTAGCCACTTTCAAAGTTGGATCCACATCCAAATGGGCCTTTTATATTTGTTGGATACACAACTGTATGCCTTCAACACTTTTTTGGTAGGTACGCATCCAACCATTTATATACAAGAAACAACATGTTAAAAAAAAAAAAAAACTTTACTTCGTGTGATCCCCACCATGACATTTATACATTTTCTTACTGGCAAATCTTCTGGCATTCTATCTGACATATCTTCTAACATTCTATTTGGCATTCTATCTGGCATATCTTCTGGCATATCTTATCTGGCATATGGCATCTTCTGGCATTCTTCTGGCATTCTATCTGGCAAATCTTCTGGCATTCTATCTGGCATATCTTCTGGCATCTATCTGACATATCTTCTGGCATTCTATCTGGCATATCTTCTGGCATATATTCTGACATATCTTCTGGCATTCTATCTGACATATCTTCTGGCATATATTCTGACATATCTTCTGGCATATCTTCTGGCATATCTTCTGGCATATCTTCTGACATATCTATCTGGCATATCTTCTGGCATATTTTCTGGCATTCTATCTGGCAAATCTTCTGGCATTCTATCTGGCATTCTATCTGGCATATCTTCTGGCATATTATCTGGCATTCTATCTGGCATATCTTCTGGCATATCTTCTGGCATTCTATCTGGCATTCTGGCATTCTATTCATTCTCTGGCATATCATTCTTTCTGACATTCTTTCTAACTTTCTTCTGCACATTCTTTGTCCCATATCTTCCTACATGAGGTCCGGCAGGGAACACTTGGCGTGGATACTCGCGGTTGAGGTCCGGCAGGGAACACTGGGCGTGGATGGTCGTGGTTGAGGTCCGGCAGGGAACACTGGGCCCGGATACTCGCGGTTGAGGTCCGGCAGGGAACACTGGGCGTGGATGGTCGTGGTTGAGGTCCGGCAGGGAACACTGGGCGTGGATGGTCGTGGTTGAGGTCCGGCAGGGAACACTGGGCGTGGATGGTCGTGGTGGAGGTCCGACAGAGAACACTGTGGATCGCGAGTCGCAGTTGAGCAGGAGGACGAGGAGGACAACGAGAGGAGGAGGAGGAGGAGAAGGAGGAGGACGAGGAGGACCAGGCAACTGACATAAAATCTAACAACCCTCACCTGGCAGGTGGGGAAAAACATTGATGAACCACAGACAAAGTAGATAAGTAGGAACCAAATACAAATTACCACCATCCACTCACTAACTATGAAAAAACATGTTATACACCATTAATGTTGGCACCCCAATAATAAACCTACCATTTGGGACGGTAAACATAACACCTCAAAAAAAAATAAAAATGGTCATGACTTGGGGATTGTTTATGATTGGGTTTACCACATTAACTAACATTAACTCATTATAAAAAGATCAAGCATCCACCATTTTTAGACAATCAGACCGAAGATCCACCAGGGCTATCCGTTGGCCTTGTCTGTCTCCGCAAAGTCGACGGACGCCGCAGAGGCCTCTTTATTGGCTGGCTGGACATGAAGATGTAAGGAAAATCATAGGAAACCCAGTGGAAACTCATGGGAAATCATAGGAAACTGTGGGAAATCCATAGGAAACACATCCTATGAATATGAAGTATGGGAAAAATCATAGGAAACTATGGAAGATGAAAAAAAATGCCAAGTATTGGCAACTTTTTATGGGAAGCACCATTGGTGAAAAGAGGAATATCAGGAAACACCAATATAGCGGTTAAACAATTGGTTGAATAGTTTAGTTTTTGAGTTTCTCATATAGTTTGTTGTCATATGTTGCCATCAACCGGAATATGATTGTCTTCTGACCGGCTCTTTTTTGCTGAGCAGGCGATTTAGGATTTGCCATGTACGAACTCAGTTCTGGGAATTCAAAACAGATTATCCCAAGTCTGCATGGAAATCGCTGAACATTCCAAGTCATAGTGTATATGTTAGCCCATTTTTTCTGCATGCTCCGCGGGTTGAGGTACATATAAACACCGGTTGGTGGTTTGGAACATTTTTTAATTTTCCATATATTGGGAATGTCATCATCCCAACTGACTAATATTTTTCAGAGGGGTTAAAACGGTTGAAACCACCAACCAGAACATGATTGAACATTTGTGGTGTAGATGGGTATACTTGGAAGTTTTGTGTGATGATCCCGCATGACTCAGGTCTTTCCATGGGTCACTGGTCAACCATGTGATTGGAATTGCTGTTTAGCTGGCTGCTGGTTTCCGGCCAGTGGCCCAGTGATCGCAAGTTCCATCAAGTTCCAATTTATAGCCATTTATAACTGGTAAAGGGTTTCAACTGCACCATACAAGGTACTCTGCTCATCCTTGGCACATCTTTGGACTTTCTTCAAGGGTATATCTGAAGAATCGATGTTGCTTATGTTGCTTCAAGTGAGAAAGACATGGCAAATAATCTCAGCAACCTAAGTGCTGACGTGGACATGAAATGACATGATGGGTTCGCCAAAATCATGGCCCAAAAACTCATCGGATGGTCTATTTGAGACGTGGCCAACAACTCCCAGAGTGCCGATTCTAATTTTTCAACATGTTCAGCTTAGGTATTGACCGCTAAAGGAAGTAGTTCGCCAGTTTTGAGTTTGCAATTCACTCCTGTCTACAGCTTACAAGAGGAATCCTACTCAGGAAGAGTCAACCATAGCGTTTTAATAGGGATACAACCGTGCCCCCCTACCCCTGATGTATCTAGCTGGCAGGGATGTCATGGTAAGGTGATGGAAGATCCTACACCCTGCGTGGCATCAGACTTTCCTGGCTGCATATCCCTATGCCGAAGGTCGAGCGAAGAGTTTTGTATGGTATACGGTATATATATATATACTGTATACATATTAATATGCATATAGTATTACATATATTATTACGTATATATTTTACATATATGTTTACATATATTATTACATTATTACATATATTATTACATATATTATTACATATATTATTACATATATTATCACATATATTAATACATATATAATTACATATATTATTACATATATTATTACATATATTAATACATATATAATTACATGTATAATTACATATATACACATTTATATAATTACGTGTATGTACATATGTATGTATGTACGTACGTACGTACGTACGTACGTACGTACGTATGTATTTATGTATGTATGTATGCGCGTATGCATGTATGTATGTATGCGCGTATGCATGTATGTATGTATGTATGTATGTATGCATGTATGTATGTATGTATGTATGTATGCATGTATGTATGCAATCAGACGGTTGTATTCAATTGTATCCAAGTAACTGTTGCGTGACCTGACGCTTGTTTTCTCGACAGGGGATTCCAGCTGCAGGACACATCTGAAATCTGGATCTCTTTGGGTTTCTTTCCGTAAGCTCCATATGGGCAGTGGTACTTATAGTGTAGGTGCATATGACACAAAGAATTGTAGATAATTACATGACCAAGAGTCGAGTGCCATTTTCTCTCATATTGATGGTTATTTCCGACAATTTTTTGGACTGGACTGGACTTTGACTATTCCTTTGTTGTTGTTTTTTTCATCATCATATCCGAATATCCTCCCTATCTGATTTCTTAGATTCGCTGATGAATTACTGGCCCTGTGTCATTGTGGTTTGAATCCACAACCAGTGGTCAGAGTCAAAGACTTGGTCTGACTCCTATCCTTTTTCATAGTTGTGAGTACTTTCAGCATTTTTTCCAATTTGTACATTGTTTTTTTCAAGAATATCAGCGATAATTATATCAACAAATACGAATAGTCCACTTTTTGGACGGAGTTCTACAGTAGATCAAATCTCACTGTTCGAGCTTTTGGGAAAGGATGGGGAAGGCGGGCTACCCCACATAGATATTATAGACTATGCTAGCCACTGTTTTAGTAGAGTTTTACTCGCCTATTTTTTGGTGGTACCTGAGGTTCAGCACTGCCTCATCGCCAGAACAGGCGGTTCTTTTGCGAACCAGTTTTTGAAGAAAACGCAAGGTATCTAAGATTGGCCGCGCTCAGTCCCAAGTTCCCAGTGTTCATATTAATGAGTAAGTGAATAATTGCATCATTACATGATATGTCACATTTTCGGAGTATACAACCTTGAAGGTCCAAAAGTATCTCCCCGCCTTCCCTTTCATACTGTAAAATGATAGATTTTGTGGGCCCATCCATTCTTCAGTTGTGACCCTTAGCCTTGATCCGCTCGAAACTTGTTTTCCTTGTTCATCAAAACTGGCCCAGGAAACGTTCACATTTGTGTCAGCACAGCTGCCGCTGTTTAAGACGGAACCAATAGATACAATGCCTGATGGCCGAAGTGTAAAGGCTGAGCGTGATCGGGGAATTTGCTTGGTGTGGGCCAGGCGGTTATCTCCTGCCCGTGCAACCACCAGGAATTTGGCTTTTCTGTGGCTTAGCCTGTTTCTCTGGACGGGCAGCAACTCGCACATAGCATTCAGCATTTTCTCCGTTTCCATGCAAGACGCTGACCACGAGGAGCCATATCACGACCACAGTGTTATATAGGCTTATTGGCTGCCACCCGAAGAAAGAAATCAACAACGAATTCATAAGAACGCCCCACGGCAAACTAGGTAGGTGAACGCGCTAAATACGCACCCCTAACTCCAGGCCGCCTCCAGGGAAGCAGCTGCAGTGCGTTCCACCATGGCCCGGAAGCCTGGGTAGGGCATTGCTTTGCAAAGCATCTTGGGCGTAGCAAGAGTGAGAGAGATATCCCCCACCAGGTTTTGCAACCATTCAGTAGGTGAACACTAACCCGGCACAACACGATCATTCTTCAGATGGTTTTATTCAAGATAACAAATTGGGACATCGTGCCGTGCACAGACATTCATCACACCCAGTTGTTCTTCGCACATGCAATATAATTTTCTCCTGCCGGACACGCTGAGTTTAGCACATGATCTTGCTCATTAGGAGATTTCACACGTCAATGCGAATGTTTAGATTTATTGCGCAGAGGATGACATGAACATGGCCAAATATCACTACCATTGCCTTGCTGCGCAGTCCACACTGCGCAAATAAATGCAAATTACCCTTGTTTCCTGTTATACAACCCCCTTGAACACGTTTTTGCACCTGTAGCTTGGCCTTGTTTTCACCCGCTCACTCTACGTGGAACCCAGGTGAAACGCATCGAGTGGCGCGTGGGGCGCATCTCTGAGCACGTGGCCGCTGTGTGTGTAAACCCAGTTTTTTGTGTCAATGGAGGCCAGCTTAGCCATACAGGGGAAATTACCAACAAATAAGACGTTTTTTCCGGAAGTAGGATGCCCCAAAATCACATGGTTTATCATAATATTACTGCAATTGATTTGAAATCGCAAGCTATGGTTTTCCTTATTTTTAATCACACTTGCCAACATATATCAAAATTGCATGTATCTATATACATACATACATATATATAATTATATATATAGTTATATATATATATAAATGTATGTGTCTGCAGGGTACGATCGGATTTGGATTTGGGTAAATCATTGGGACTTGACCACAAACCATGCACAACCGTTTTTTGGGATATCATTGATGTCATGATTGTAAGCAAAAAGGTGAACATGTTCCAATAGAAGTTGTGTGATATTTTGTTTGTCGGTTGTGGGAAAACAGGATTGGCTGGGAAAACGTTCATTCGAGATGTGATCAGCGATAGTGTGAGACGGATTGCATTCAACGTATGTGCAGCAAACATTGGACATCAGAAACAACAAATTCAGAATGACGGGTCACAACACAATGAAATTTGACGTCCAGAATGCCTTCACGTTTTCAACATTTTTTAAACCATGTTGTGGCCGTGAAGGATGATGAAAAAAACACCAATCAAAACCTCGTGAACATGTAATGATTACTGATGAACAAACTGTGTAGGTTTCATATGGGGTGTCCAATTACAGCACCGATGTTTTGGTACTGGAATAGGTTCTTGCAAACATGTCAGGTGAAGGGTGTGTGGCGGTGGATTATCATTTTTTGGGTCGGACATTTTAAATCATGTCCATTATAAACCATCCATTTTGATCCATGTTGGGGTACCACCATTTCTGGAGACCCCCAAATCTGCGGTTTGTGGGCCAGGCGAGCAGCAGCCAACGCTGGAGGAGAAGAAGAGGCGCCTAAAATGGTAGAAAATCAGTGGGCTTAGACTACGAGGGTTTCTATGATGCTAAATATTATAGATCTAATGATGATATCCATTGTTATTTTTTTAAGTATAGATATTCAATACATATATGTATATATATATGAGTTGTATTTATTACAACGGATTTGATTTTATATATGTTGTGATTTTAGATATTCAATAACCATATATCAAGAGAATTAATATTTATGGATGTGGAGGTTTCCTAAAATCATAGGTTTCAATGCTAAACTGTTCAATGCTGGATGATTTGGTGTACCCCCAATTTTCAGACCCCCCCCATATAATACAATATAGTGTTGTACTGCTACATATGTAATTACATAGATATTACTACATTCTATAATAATCAATCTAGATTTATGTGCCCAGATACAATTTCAATCACAGCCTGTAAACAAATAGACTCCTAATTTTGATTTGTAGCTATGGACCCGGGTGAGCATTGAAAAATTAGGCAACTGGATGTTTACGAACACAAACTATAGAGTTATAGGTTTTGACCCATATTGTATGCCCATATATATATATTATGTAATTGTGCTCAATCATTATAGAAATCTTTACAACGGGATTGACTCATAATGGAATAAGGGGTCATGAATTTGTTTAAACAATGGGGTTTGTATTCAACGTGCATATAACAGAATGTCTGGTAGCTTTACTTTGATACCATTGTTCCTTCCCCTTACAATTCAATAATGATTTTCGGTTATGTATCATCAATTTAAATCAAATGGCACCATTATTGTGTTTTTTGATACTATTGCGTTGTTATTCTTATTGTTAAGTTTTTGATTTATGATTCACGAATCTAATTGTCGCCGGTTTTTGTGTAGCTATCATGCATTGTTACTGTTTTGGTGGGGCATCATTCGCTGGCAAAAATGTACAGCTTGGTTTTGTACCAGGTAAATTCTGACTGGCGACGTCACGGTAGAATCACGGCATCACTGATGGCGATGCCATCAGGGGCATTATCCCCAAATGACCCACCATTTCAGGTCGGTCAATGACATCAATTGGAGCTAGCTGGTTGGTTTTTAAGGGAAAACCCAAAAATAAGATGGATGATCTGAGGGTACGCCTATTCTAGGAAACCCCCCATCGAATATGCTTCAGTCATATTCTTGTTGTTCCCCACCTGCCAGGTGAGGGTTGTTAGATTTTATCAGAGCGCTCTTCCTCCGCGTCCTCGTCCTCCTCCTCCTCCTCCTCGACTAGCTGTCCTCTTCCTCCTCGTCCTCCTCCTCGCCTCCTCCTCCAGTTTCTCCTCGACCATGTCTGCATCAACTTCCACGTGCACTTCCGCCTTGCCAACTCTTCGCCCAGCTCTTTGCCAACTCTCTTCGCCGACTCTCTGCGCCAAGCTCTTTGCCAACTTCCCAGCTCAATGTGCACTGCTGGACCTCAACCTGGGACCTGCCCAGCTCAGTGTGCACCGCTGGACCTCAACCGGGGACCTGCCCAGCTCAGTGTGCACCGCTGGACCTCAACCTGGGACCTGCCCTGCTCAGTGTGCACCGCTGGACCTCAACGGCCAGATAGAATGCCAGAAGATATGCAGATGGAATGTCAGATAGAATGCCAGAAGATATGCCAGAAGATATGCCAGATAGAATGTCAGATAGAATGCCAGAAGATATGCCAGATAGAATGCCAGAAGGTATGCCAGATAGAATGCCAGATAAAATGTCAGATAGAATGCCAGATAAAATGTCAGATAGAATGCCAGAAGATTTGCCAGTAACAAAATGTATAAATGTCATGGTGGGGATCACACGAAGTAAAGTATTTTTTCATCCTAAGTCATTTGTTGTTGTTTATTTGTTCCCAGTTTGTTATGCTTCGAATCTTGCACGGTGAAGAAGAACAAGCACCAACGACAAGACTCAACAACAACACAAAAGAAAAGAGAAAAAAAATACAAAGGCAGCAAAAACCGATCTGAAAAGACATGGATTGGGATTAATATCTAGCTCGGATGAGCTACTTGGAGTTCCCAACCACAATGCTAGATATGTATACAGATACTGTGTAATCCCATCATCCCCCCAATATTTAAACATCCCCTAAACAGTCCCAGGTATGAGTAAATCCTCTAGTAAACCATGGTTTCTGGGGGTGTTTAATATTAAGGATTATAAATGTAGTATAGTTCTATTCCCTTCAGGTTTCTAGGGTACCAAGGGTTCAATCTGTCCCAAAGCTACATGGCATGCCTCAAGCGTCTGCAGGCATGGCAGCCCATCGTGTCTCCCCCCTTCGCAGCAGGGGGATTTGAGAATCTGCAGCAGGGAAACCCATTGGAACGATGGTGAAACGGTGAAACGGTAAGTTAATCAACAAACATAGTGTACATAATGGTAACCCATCTGGATTTAACCAAGAAATTAAACGATTTTTACGTAGCTAAAATGGTGGTTAATGGCGATATGGGAAACGGGGGAAATGACTGGGTAAATTCAATAGCGACCTCCATGGACGGCCTTACCATAGACAATGGGTAGGTTTAGGAGTTCTGGAAGGTGGGGAGCCCACCTTGTGCTAATTTGCTCAGAATATTCGACTGGTGGGAATTTCATCAACCATGTTCAGCTTCCGGGAATGTTTGCTGGACAGCAGGATTTATATTTAGATAATTAACACACATGAATTTTGTGTTTCTCAATATGAAATCAACCCATTGAATTGAGGGCTGAACATTGGGGATGTGTTGTTGATGGTGTACGGATATATTCCCTTTAGTTGGTTACAATGTATGAGTAACCGACAACAATATTGTACGACCACTTTGCTATTGCTTCGCCTTGGCCGTGCTGCGGGATGTCCTAAACCCATAAGGCGCAACCAAAAAATATGTGACAAACAAACAAATGTCTTATATTACCTATATATATATAGTAACATGTGGCAAAAAGATAGGGTTATAGGGCAACCAAAACCCATAGTAACTATATGTGTCAAATATTTGACAAGCAATTCTGAGAATGGCACTCATAGTAAGCACCAGAAAGATAGGCAGGTCATTTACCACATTACCACTATGTTTGTAAGTATTTTACTGTTCTACTTTTTGTGGCTGTTACATGCCATTTCGGCCACATCTTGAGAGGAGAAAAATCCCATGTCACGGCGGCCTGAGGCTGCACTTATATCCTCTGGGCTACCGTGTGAAGGGTGAGGACAAGCGTTGGCCATGGGCATCTTGGTTTCACAGTGCATCTTGTTCCATTAATGTGTGCAGAGCAACTTTGATGATATATGTTTGAAACAAAACATGTTTTTTCTGTTTCGGCCAAACCGCACTTTTTCCCGACCATGCGTGATTGACACAATGCGTGCTCCCAAATGTTGATATATCCTGTGAGGTCAGTGATGCGAGAGCACGCAGAAATCTGGAGGCATATTATATACATGTAGGTGAGTGTATATGTATCTATGTTTATTACAGTTCTCTTTCTATACAGACATATAGAATATAGAAATATATATATATATATGATTATATATGTATATATATATATATGGATATATATATATGTGTGTGTGTTACATATATATATATATGGATGTATTTTTATATATATGGATATATATATATATATGGATATATATATATATATATATGGATATATATATATATGTATTTTTGATTATATATGTATCATTATTATATATAGTTATAATTACATATAGTTATAACTACATATATTTACATATGATCATGTATCTTGTTTAGCTCAGCTCATGCGGCAAATCCCTTGGACCAGGACTCCTGTGGCTTCTTCCTGGTGTGCCCCAAAGGTGGGGGAAAACCTTGGTGGGCTATAAGCCTATGGAATATCACCAATGAATGATGGTTAACTACTCATGGTATATATATGCAAATATAATGGCACATATAATGGCTAATAATGGTTAAAGCTGGTTATAATAATGGTGCATTTTAATGAATACCCGGCACGTGTCTCTCTTCGAGACTCATTGAATAAGGCCCAAAGAAGGTTACTGAGTGATGCTACATGATGCTACCATGAACTATGAGGATACACCCAAGAAGCACATCTTCAGATTCCTCAAATTATGACCCAGACCCAAGAACTATGAGAATTCACAACTCCCAAAACATTCTAATCAATATTATGCGGCAATTATGCGTTCTTTTCAAAATTTCTCTGGTACATCATCCAACTGTAGCCGTTTCCCTAATTATCTCCCTAGGTGTCCCCAAGGAAATATGTCGAAGGCTAGGGACCCTCTCCAGCCATAGGAATGCACGTGAAGTGCAAGGCCTTCGTTGGCGACATGGCTTGGAATCTCAGTTGGAAAGCCCAACGGATTTCCAAAAATGCTCATGATTTTTAATTGGGGGTGCAGTTGAGGCTGCACATGGGTTTAGCCATGGTGAAGTAACGCCCATAAGTTGTGATATAAGCCCTATAGCTTTATCCACTTATAGCGGGAATCCTCATGAACATGTGGCATTGAAAAGATAAGGTAATCCCAGTCCATCTGCTGGTTCACCATGGCGAATCAAGCAAATTCTCTCACTCAACTGCCATAATTTGAGGTATCTCCCAACTTTCAAAGCCCATGTGGCCTGTTGGCTCTCCATGGCTCGACCTCTCGAGGTCCGTGTCTGGGATCATCACTACAAGGAACGCGAACCCTATGGAGCGGAAACCCAAATCAGGGCGAGGCATCTAAGGACTTAGACCTATGTACGTATAGAATCCTATAGAAATATAGGGGCTATACATTGAAAGTACCCATGATTTTAGGGATTTTTGCTTATTGTCATGGCGGCTCAGAGGGTCGAAGTAGGATGGCTTCGGGGATTTCTGAGGTGGGTATGATGGGTATTTCTGTTGTTTTGTGATCCAAACAAAAAAAAGATCCAAAAAAAGATCCACATTTTGGGTAAGTTAAATAACGACCTCCCTAAAAACCACCTGGAATTGATGGGTTAGTATGGGAAACTAGCTCAAAATCACCTCATTCGCGCTAATAATTACCCCAAAAAGTGGTTTTTAAGAAAGACAATCAGGTACCACTATTCTAGAATAGGATAGAATAGGATTTACGGTTCTAGTTGTCCATTTTCCATATTGTCCATTGCTGCTTCTCATGTGGCCATCGCTGTCGCTTAGGACGTGGAAACTTCTGTCGACTCTTGGACAAGGCGCCCAATAACTGGATTGTTAACATAACTGCCAACCCCCAAAATACAACGGATGATAATTCGGGATACCCACATATAACAGCAATATGAATATCGATATTTTCTGGGAATAGATATGTACTTGTGACATTGATCTACGAGCTCGGAGAATGCAGGAACTCTGATGCAACATACAAACGTGGATATTATGGGATCTAATGGGATACAATCCCATCCTAATATTCAACACCACCATATGGTCCAAAAAAAGTTGTGTTGTTTAGAAACCCTACCTTTTTAGCATGGTTTCTATGGAGAGTGTTTGATATTGGGGGAAAAGGATCATCAAATTTTGAGTTGAACATGTGAGAACCAACTGGATGTGTACCTACAAGCACAACTTAGTTGGTTCTTTGCCACACATGGGGATATTCATTTTTTTGGTAGGGTATCTAAGTCTGGCGAAACTTTGGACATCCTGGGTTTGGGGGCATTTTGACTGGCTGGTTCTGGTTCATTGAAAAAATGCGGAAACACCACTTGTTGCAACGGATATATTTCTGGTAAATGCCTTGGCATGAAGTTTTCCATGATCTCGCTGACCCCTTATTTTTTGTCTTGTTCCTACCCTCTGGTAAACTAACGTAACTATGGAAACTCACCATTTTGAATGGGTAAATCCACTATAAATGGCAATTTTCAATAGCTATGTTAGTTTACCAGAGGGTAACTTAATTTGTTGGTATCATATTCCATTATCCTGAAAAATACCATAGGTTGAATACATTTTTTGTTGCTGGTCAACCTCCTAGTTCTGTTGATTGGATTAGAGAAGTAGCTTTTCAGCAAATACCACCAAAAAAAGATCGATCGCATTAAATTCATCACTGTTTCAGGATTGGGTTTTACTAATGTGCGTGTGTGTGCGTTTCTTTCGTATAGGAGGTGCCAAGTACATGTATGTGTTGTGTGGCTTGAGCATTGATCCAGTGCCATCTTTGGAGCCATTTATTAACCTCGTGTTCCATTGTCAGTTGGGATTGAAAAAACCATCCTAATATCATATTAATGGTTTAAGTTTAATATATACATTATTTTTTATATATACACAAACTTAAATCTATACACACATATATATATAAGTATGTGTATATATACATATATGTATACATATATATATATATGTATATATATATATTTGTATATATATGTAGCTATTTGTAGATATATATATATGTATGTAAACATATATATATATGTATGTATATTTACATATGTATATGTATATATATATGTATATGTATATATATATATGTATATGTATGTATATATATATAGATACAGATACATATGTATATATATATATATGTACATGTATATGTATATACACATATACCGTGGACAGCCATTATTATTCCATCCCTCAAGTCGTATCACGATGATTTCTGAAGGTGGAGAACGATGACAGCATCCTCTGTGGCATTGAGTTGCAAGAGATACGCATGGAGCAGACCACACAGGCCGGAAGGGGCAGCATGGAGGGAATGATGATAAAATCCTTGAAAATCATGGTAATTACCATCTGGTTATTTAACATAGCCATGGGAAAATCACAATTTTTCATAGGTAAACCTCTATAAATGGGCCATTTCCCATGGCTATGTTAAATAACCAGAGGGTATGGTAAAAGCCCTATATAAGAAAAAAAGTGGATAAATATGGTGTGGATAAAAAATCCGTGATATTATGTGGGTAATATCCCGTGGTATCCGCTTGAGATTTTCCCATTTTGATCAATCCGTTGAACATCTGAAAAATCTGAAAAGGCTTTAGGACTTTGGCTCCCTGCTGTAGATTCTGTTGGGGATGTATGATTATAGTCATGGACATTTCTTCATTATATAGTTCAGTTGTTTTTTACTACTGTATCTGACTGTATATGCGTGATCTATGTATCTATACCGCAATACCAATAAAAAGGGTGCCAAAAAAAACATGTACAAGAAACACTAATTGAATATAGTCTTTATAGTCAATATGCACTACAATATACCATCTGGTTATTTAACATAGCCATGGAAAATCTCCATTTTTAGTAGGCAAACCATCTATAAATGGGCCATGTTCCATGGCATCCAGGGCTTCATCCCATGGCATCCAGGGCTTGCCAGGTGCGTGGTGGGCCCTTTGGTAGCGTGGTGGACGAAGTGAGCCTCGTTTCGGCTGCCGGGTGCCGGCTTGGGAGGAGATGGAGATGTGGGGACATGGTGATATCATGGTGAAAAACACTGCTGATATATATCCTCTGGTAAACATACAAAAAGCTATTGAAAACGGTGACTCATAGTGGATTTACCCATTAATAGCATGGTGATTTTCCATAGTTATGTGAAAGTTTATCAGAGGGTAGTCATTAGTGGATGTGACTGTGAAACCACATCACATATGGTAATAGGTTGTGATCCTTCCCCATATCATTGGAATAACATGGTGATATAGTGATTTCGTGGTGATGTAATGGTGATATTAACTGGAATAGAATAGTGATAAAATATGGTGATATATTGATATCAGTGCATGTAGAAATGATGCCACCATCCTTTAAATTTACACTTTACTTTGGAAGCAATGGCCCATTGAGGTCTATGATATCCCTGTTATATCTATTATCTTGATCATGGGTTTCCATAGCTATATGATATATTGAGATACCAGAGGGTAATTCCATCGGGGCTTATTCAATATACAGTTAAGGGGAAAAAGGATTGATCCTATTGATCAAATTTATATCTTTCCACTAGTAAATACAAAAAACATAGACCTAGAAACCCTGTTTGAATGTAGTAGATCGCTTTGTGGGGTCCTTGTTTGGGTCCCATATAAAGGGTCTATCTTTATCGGGGATGGGAGCATGAAAGGATGATGTTTCCACAGCTCCAAGGTGACCTATAGCTGAGATTGGCCCTTGATCCTGAGATTGCTGTTTGTTTTCCTTCGATAAGGCGCCTGACAGTAACAATCTATCATTATCTATCATGTTCTATCATGATTCATTATATCCATCATTAGTCATTATCTACCATTATCTAGTCGTTCATCTATATGTTTATCTATATATCTATCTAACTATCTATCTATCTATCTATCCATCTATCTATCTATCTATCTATCTACCTATCTATCTATCTATCTCTCTCTATCTATCTCTCTCTATCTCGCTCTATCTATCTCTATCTATGTCTATCTATCTATATCTATCTCTAGCTAACTATATCTATCTATATCTATCTATATCTATCTATATCTATCTATATCTATCTATATCTATCTATACCTATCTATATCTATCTATATCTATCTATATTTATCTATCTCTCTATATATCTATCTATCTATTTATCTATATATCTATCTCCATCTATCCTTATCTATCTCTAGCTAACTATATCTATCTATATCTATATCTATCTATATCTATCTATATTTATCTGTATCTATCTATATTTATCTATATCTATTTATCTCTATCTATCTCTATCTATCCATCTATCTATGTCTACCTATCTATATCTATCTCTAGCTAACTATATCTATCTATATCTATCTATATCTATCTATATCTATCTATATCTATCTATATCTATCTATATCTATCTATATTTATCTATAGCTATCTATATCTTTCTATCTCTATCTATCCATCTATCTATGTCTATCTATCCATCTATCTATCTATCTATCTACCTATATATCTATCTATCTATCTATCTATCTATCTATCTATCTATCTATCTATCTATCTATCTATCTATCTATCTATCTATCTATCTATCTATCTATCTATCTATCTATCTATCTATCTATCTATCTATCTATCTATCTATCTATCTATCTCTATCTATCTATCTATCTATCTATCTATCTATCTATCTATCTATCTATCTATCTATCTATCTATCTATCTATCTATCTATCTATCTATCTATCTATCATCGATGTATCCATCTATCCATCTATCCATCTATCCATCTATCCATCTATCCATATATCCATCTATCTATCTAGCTAGCTAGCTAGCTATCTATCTTTCTATCTATCCATCCATCCATCCATCCATGCGGGCCCCTTCGTAGGCGAGAGGGCGGGTCTTGGGGGCCCGAAGGCCCTCTGCGGCCGAATTTAAGAGCCCTAAACTCCTGGGCGAACTCGGATTTGGGGTAGGGTAGGATAGGGGGCGGGGGGGCCTAAAGGAGCATACCTCCCAGGGTTATGGTTTGTTGCTAACGTAGAAGGGTTTGGATCTGATCTAGTTACTGTATCGGGTCACCAACAACAAAAGGAAATTATTCCTTTTGAAGTAAAAATTCTCTGAAAAGGGTAAAGGAGTTGAGTGACTTCGGGTCTATTGTGTTTCAATGAGTTGACGTTTGGATCCCTTTTTGAATTCGTTGGCTTTACAGCTGTTCTGGTATCCTCCGAAAATAATGGATTCAAAGGGCTTTGTAATGTTACCCTTTGTGTTTCTTCCAGCTTCCGGGGTTTGGTCCAATCCAGCGGGTTCACGGCATGACACCACATGAAGCACATTGCTGCAGCTTTTGGCTAATTCGTTTGTTTCGTCCCGCCTTCGTCTTTTTTTTGCAGCCATGATGCGTGTGGTTGTCTTGAATGCGGCGTTGGCGCTGGTGGCTCATACCCCGGCCATTCTGCAGCTGCTCACGCCCTGGGACCTTCATCGGCTGCAGGCTAGATTCTAGATAGGACGCAGCATTTTTGAAGTTGTTGTTTACAAAGGTGGTTCCTTTGACTAAAGCTTTAAAGTGAGTTCAAGAAACGTTTCGGTGTTTTTGTTGTAGCGCCAACCCTGCTTTAGGTTGCCCTTGGCAGACGATTCCGGCTGCCGCAACCATTTCGTTTTATAGCCGAACTTGGTTTTCTCCAAGTTCCGGCTGCAGCTGTGCCTTGGCATTTTTGGTCAAGCTTTCTCCGGCTTTTCGGCTTTTCGGTAGTTTTTGTTTTTTCGAGAGGGTTTTGATTTTTTATCCCTATGGAAAGATCGTGGTAATAAGACATAGTTATGCGTATTTGTTGATGACGAACATGTTGCTATGCGCGGGAGATGGTTGCACTTCTTGTTGTATGTACAAATATATTTGCTTTTAAAAAAATTGCTTGCTGCTTCCAAGGTAAGGGTGCGAGGCTGGTATGGCGCAGCCTGGGATGAGCTTTGTGTAAATTGGGGCCGGTTGCACCCGGCAGCCTTGCTCGGTGCTTTTGGAGGTGGTGGTGAAGCCCTGGCACGGGCCACTTTGCATAGCTTGGAGCGGCGCCAGCTGCAATTGCCCCCACGTAGGGCTGGCGTCGCGCGTCAGCGGCAAGTCCTACGTGGGGTGCTTCAAACGAGGTTCGGGGACTTTTTGGTGGAGCTCAGTTACACACGTGAGGTGCAACTCATAGTGTAACTGAGTTCCTTGCATGCTATCCCCCATAAGAGGGGATTTTTAAGATCGGTGGGGGACCGATTGAACAACCCCCCCCACAAGCGGGGCAGTTTTCCATTACTCGGCGTCCGACGCCTTTGCAAAACAGTGCTGGAGTGCGAAGGGCCTCCGGTGTAGGACGGAGTGGGGACAGGTGTTAACGGTTGACTTGTGTTTCTCACTTGTAAGTTTAGGGAACAACAACTTTGGACCACCGGTTAAGGACAAAGGTTTTTTTCTTCTAAGTCTGTGTTGCACGAAAAGGTGTGAAGACAGGTTCGTTTAAAGTTTTCCATCAAAGGGGACGTTGGTAGAGAGAGGGTGTTACCAAGTTGTTTGCAGAAAGGGTTACCAAGGCAGAGTTTATTTAGTCGTTTGTGGTTTCAAACGTGTAAAAAAAAACGAGGAGCTTGGAAGATATGTTAGAGGATTTTTCATTGATCAACTTCCTAAATTTGCTGTTCGGGTACTTTGTCACTGTGTTCTCAGGTAACAATGAACAATCCTCTGTCCGGTTTCTTTTCAATTGTTACGCAAGCTTTTTTCAAAAAGGATGTCTCACCGAGGGGCAAAAGGGTCGAAAGAGGTCAAAGGGTTCACAAGGGCCTAACAAACGGTTAAGTGGGTAAAAGGGGTCGAAGGGGTCAAAGAGTTAGTCTGTTTCAAGTTTCGAGTTGTTTCTGCTGATAAGGAATTTTCCCTTGAATGGTATTCAGTCGTTGTGTCAGAAGAACAATGTTCGGTGCTGGTTTTCCTGTTTGGCAAACATGCTTATCGTTCAATGGTAGGTTTTGAAGCAGCAAGTTGTTGCCATTTCTGTTTGGTGCAAAGTTCAGCCCAAAGAATTGTTAATTTAATGGCGTCGACTTTTCCATCCATGGCACCGGCATAGTACGACCGGATTCTTTGCAACCCATCGGCTGTGCCACTTCTTCATCTGTGGCTTGTCAACATTTTATATGTTTTGGAAGTGTTCAAAATTTCTTGATGTCTTCAAATGTTTTTTTTGCTACTCTGCTGAAGATAAACATCACGTATGGCTTGGCTGTCGGGTCATACAAGTGTGTGCGTATGTGTATGTATGTAAGTCTGTATTTGATCAAAAATCAATAAAACATTTTTGAAGATGTTTATTTACCGGATTCTTGGCTGTGCTGTGCCACCTTTGTCATCTTGGGTAACGGGGTTAATGCACAGCTGCTGCTATGGAGGAGGGTGGCAGTGCGTAAGCCAAGAAAAACCAAGAAGACGTGGAAAACATGAAATTAGCATCGAAAATATTGCACATGATTGTACCAAAAACATTAATCATCTAAATTCTTGAAGGTGTTTGTGCTTTCTAGTGCAAGACCTTTTCCAAAAAAGTGATCAGAAATTGCATGTGTATGATTTTCAAACGTGTTTTCCAGAACTCTTCTCACTATTTGGCACGGCAGTCAATGTTTTTGTGGAACAAAGATGTCAATTTCAATTTTAAATTTCATCGGCCAGGAAGAGAGAAATATACAGCATTTCCAATTTTGGACCGTAGAAATTGTTCATTGTCACATTGATGGTTCGGCTGCTCAGTGACACGGTCCCTGAACTCAGCATGTGAACAGATCTTCTCATGCAATGTTTTTTTTTAATGAAAGGACCAAACCATGCTATTGCAAGGTAGAATCTGAAGTACATTCTTGGAATCAAAACATGCAATTTCTATTGGTGATCAAGTGGAATGGCTGTTCCGCTGTCATTTCTGCTGCTCAGTGAAGAGGGTCTAGACATTAGGCATCTGTGGCAAATCTTGGAATGTCATTTTTTCTTCCTGAAAGATGAAAAACCAATCTTCGAAAAATGTACAACGGGATGATTTGTTGATGTTTGTCACATTGATTGCTCAACTGTCTGCTCAGTGACAAGGGTCCGGAACTCAGCAGTTGAGCAGGTTTGTTTGCGACTTGATTTCATGGATAGAAGAGGAATAAGTCTTTTCTTGAAAAAGACCTAGTTTCTATTCATGATGCGTTGGAATGCTCATTCAGCGTTGCCATTCCACGTGATCAGTGACAGGGGATTTGGAATTCAGACAATTTTGTCTAGTTGTCTTGCGCGGCAATGGTTTATTAACAAAAAATGTTCTTAGTTTCGCATAGCCAGAAACTTAAACAAAACAGGTAATTTTCAGCACTATGCCTGGTAGCTTTTTGTTCATGTTTGTCACGCAAGGTTTGTCACACGTAGGGTTGATTGCACGAGTGCCTATCTATCTATCTATCTACCTACCTATCTATCTATCTATCTATCTATGTATCTATCTATCTATCTATCCATCCATCTATTTATCTATTTATCAGGTGATACAGGTGATAGCCTATTGATATATTCTTGATGATTGTTGAACGGGTCACCATGGGTCACCTTACCTTTGTTGGAGATTTATTTGAATGGATCCCCATGATATTTGGGATGATCTCTAATGACTCTTTTGGGAAACTCGGGAAAATTGATGCTGCATACGTAGACCTTCCAGGTGCCCATGAAAATTGGCAAAACAAAAAGGATAGAATGGGCATATAACATTATATACCATGGTAACCGTTATAACCACATTTTTTCCAGATATTTAAAGGGTCTAGACAAATGAATGAGTCTCCATGGCCAGAGAGCCTTCGGATACACCCCGGTGTTCTTCAAAGCGGGTGGAAGTGAAAATGGGTGCAGTTTTGGCTACGTTGACAGAATATGAAATATGTTTCAGCTATGCGATGCCACAAAACATTTAACACGTGTGCTCTCGGTGCCATTTTTTTTTTGCGCAGCAAACCGTTGTTTGCTGCCTCGGTCCAGGATGCCGCACGGTGGATAGAAGTGAACGGGTTCATTTGCTGCAAGGATAATACAGTAAGGCTCTTGAAACGGTCTACCTGAGTCTACTCCGATTTTCAGTTGTGGGTGCCTTTCATACCAGTGGGTGAATTTGACCTGCAACTTGATCATTGAATGACGGGTGGGGGTATGTGAAAAAAATGATTTTCCACAGCTATGTAAGAAATTACCAGAGGGTATGGAACTTTAAACACAGGAAAAATGATATGGAGATGGGTTTTCAAGTGGTGCCTTAAAGCCGATGAGATCCCGTATTTTCATGTATTTTCGGGGGGATTAGAACATTTATGAAATTTTATGAACATCCATTTCCTAGCTATTTGGGGTTGGGATAGGGTGAAGTGACTCAGGAAGCTGGTGGTTCAACCTTCGACGGGAGGCGAGGTGAGCATGACGAAATATTCACGCCAACTAACATGGACAAGGCCATTCATTGGATTTGGAAGGCTAATTACTGTTTGTTTTTCCCATTTTGGTTGGATGGTCTGTCTTTTGTTTTATACAGGATATCTTGGGTCAGGGATGGAATGTTTGTGTACGGAACTCTGCAAGAATGGGCCTATTTCCCAACATGCGTCCCGTTTGAACCAGAATTGCGGAACAAAAATTGGATTGCGGCCATGGGGGCATTCAAATATAGTCAAATCCAGATGCCAAAGATGTGTGTCTCTGGCAACTGGTTCCAATCAGGCAGGATATGGCAGGATTCATTCTGTCAGCACCCCACGAAATGACTGGATCATAGTGACCTACCCTCTGGTAATCTAACATAACTATGGAAAATCACCATTTTCAATGGGTAAATCAAATCCACTAATTATAAATGGCTCATTTTCAATAGCTATCTTGAATTACCATAGGGGCCGTTTGTCAATGGACTTGCCCATCCGTGAATTCTGGTTTAGCAAATCGGGTTGGGAACACATTTGACAGGTCGGGGGGTTGGGAAAGGTTCCGGCTCTGTTTTACCCGCAATCAAAAGTGGCAATTGGACATCTATAAATAGAGGTTTTAATGGGAGAGTCCTCTATAAATGGTAGACATTTCCGCTGCCATCTTTGATTACCAGTGGGTATACCAAATGACTGGGAGGTTTTCAGAATTGGAACATCTGAAACTCGCATAACTTGTGGGAAAAACATGAAAAAAACAGAGCTTTCCTGCAAATGCTCCCTTAAACCTAGACAGTTGACAAGGTGATTTCTCCAGCCACAGCAACGGCTTTTAAGGGCATAGGCATTTGAATAGATACGGGTATCATGTTAATCAATATCAAATCAATATCAATATCAATATCAATGTCAATATCATTTTTCTTCCATTGAACACTATAGTCCTTGGAAGCCTGCACTCAACAGGTAGATTTTGGGCATGGCTTCAGTAAAACATGGGCACCAGGCATGGAAATGGTGCGAGAGCTACGAGACCACAGTTTGAAGGTTCGGCAGCGGGGCCCGGTCTTGGATAAACCATGGGATTTGGTGCCAATGGATTTTGGAAAAAAAATCAGACAAACTCATATATATATATATGTATTTGTTTTTTTTGTTTATGTACATGTAAAATGATGTAGATACTGTGTAGATAGGTATGCACAGAAACAAGAACTATATATTTTAGCTATAAACGATATCCTCCTGTTTCAATGTTTAGACGATCTATTTGCTGGGAATGAATTCTAGGATCAGGTAACCTCATTTTCACATTGAAGATGAATGGCATTGTGATGAGGCTTCCCTAGACCCCACCTAGAAAGATTGGTTCGTTATACCCATGATGTTGGGACTACCATCTTTTACCCATGCGGAACCTGTTTTCAAGTTTTTCAGGCCTTGGAGAGTCTAAGTATATTTACTCCAGGGAGGAGGTCAATGATTGTGCGGCAATACCTCTTTATTTACGCCTTTGTGGAGCAAAATCCCCGAGCAAAATCTGGGATGTTTTTTGACCAAATCTGTCGATATCTGTCGATATACCGTTTCATCCCCCTGCCACTTGTGGTTCAGTCAAATCAGTCTGCTCTGGAAAATCACCATCTTTAATAAGTAAATCAACTGTTTCCATGGGCCATTGATACCATAGCTATGTAACAGATTACCAGAGGCTAATTACTTCCTGGTTGGTGGTTTGGAACATGGCTTTTATTTTTCCATATATTGGGAATGTCATCATCCCAATTGACTTTCATATTCTTCAGAGGGTTGAAACCACCAACCAGTATATATATATAGATGTGTATGTATATACATGTTGATGTTCCATTAGTTAAACTGTGTCGTCTCCATTTGGTCACAGTTCCATCTCTATGTTTGGTGTTTATGACGGGTGTTTCCTTGGCTTCCGATCGTCATATCTCTCTTTCCATGGTTATGTGATTTGCTGACCGGTCTGATGACTAGTTTCTTCACTGATCACATCCCTGCTTCACCCATAGGATCCATGTATGGTATATATGCTAACATTTGGGGTATATTGATGGTAAATGTTACCATATATAGCATACATGGATCCTATGGGTCACATCATTGAAGCATCAAAGATTGTAAGCCATGTTCCATGTAGTTACAAGCGTCTCCGCGCATTCCCAGTAGTTCTGGTTGCGCAAAGCATCATGTTCTAATCCGGATCCAAAAACCATGTATTACTGTATATACTTACCCAAAATGATCTCAAATGAGTTTGAAACCACACAGAAAGATGTGAATTCCAGATTTGAGGTTTTTCACCATCCACTGCAGCCCTGGGACCCACCCTTCCCCACCCTTCACAAGCCACGACCCAGCCAGGTGAAGCGAAAAGTGCAAAGTCACCTGGCGGTGATAAAGTCTGGATGGTAACATGTCAGGGATGTTTTTTTTTTTTGGTTGGCTTTCCTACATGATATACACACAGACATGTAAGGGACTAATGATGAGGAAACAAATGATGTCTACACTAATTTTTGTATGTTGCAACTGTAAACAACAATGTGATGTGGCTTAGTCCAGAAAGGGGTATATAATATACACCATGGCATACCCATTTTATGGCTATATTCATTGGGAAACTGATGATTGACAGCTGGACTTTGAGTCCCTAGGCAATTGGTTCAAACTGGTTGAAACTGTTGGTTCAACGTGGATGACTTTGGTTTGAAATCTTGAGTTATACAATTTGTGGTTTCACCAAGAAACACATCACTGCAGTTGATTTGCGCGGATGGTTCCATTTAAGCCAAGAATTGGATGAAGGGAACATCTACATGGTACAGGAAGCATCCTATGTTGGAGGATAAACTCAACAGTTTCCTGTAGATGTTCCCTTAAACCAATCCATTGACATGTTGCTTGACTGTTGAGTGCCTAGAATGCGATGATCACTTGATACCTTTCACATCTTTCACCAATCATCTTGTTTTTGGTGGAATGCTTCCGCCAGACTGAGACACGTGAACGATCTGGTTTCATCATGTTTCATCCAAAAACGGAACACCACTAAATCAGACTAAAGATATATAAACATATACCCTCTGGTAAATAAACATAGACCTTGAAAATAGCCATTTTTCAATGGAAACTAGTCTTCCAACCCCTATCTGCCAGGGCCTATGTTAATTTTCCAGAGGGTACCATCTGGTTATTTAACATAGCCATGGTATAGATGGCCCATTCATAGATGATTTTCCTATTAATACCTCCATTTATGGTTGGGATTTTCCATGGCTATGTTAGTCATAACCAGAGGGTATACCAATTGTGTTTCATGGTTCATCATTGATTTTCGTCACTATCGCTTAAAGGGATTCCTAGATAAAATTAGTCATTGAAGCTGTTTGCATACTTTCGGGATCCTACATTTTCAATGTTCTAACCCATAGGATCCATGGTGCTGGTATATATGCTAACATAAAGGGGGTATATTGATGGGATCCATGTTACCATATATAGCAGCACCATGGATCCAATGGGTAAAGGAACCCACTTTTTTTCTCGTGGTTTTTGGAGATCTGTCGACCTTAAATCCTAAAGGCCCAGGTCACCCCGTCACCCCCATGGCGGTGTTTTGTTGGATCCCGAGGTCGCGCAGCGCTCCATCAATACGCCCACCTGGCTCCTTCTGTGGACGAAAGGCTTGGCGGTTGAGGGAGGAGAACTTTATATACATCTTTATATATATATATATCAAGTCAGCCCTCCAAAAAAATGAACAGTCATGAAAGCAACAATCATCATCTAGTTTTTAGTGGGATTTTATACGTTTCTAGCTTTTTGTTGAGGGTTACTAGAGCCAGGGAATGGACTGGAATATGAGATGGCAATGGACTGTACTTTTTTAAATAATGTGTATGGGTTCGTATATAGCTATAGAATGATGCTATTGAAATACATCTGGAAATGCAATTCGTTGAACTGCTCATACTCTTGGATGTGTACCCAGACCCTCAAAGTATGTACTTTGAAAAAATGATTAATATATATTAATATACAGTATCATTATTTTGGGACTTTGACCAATTTTCACGAAGTATATCTGGAGTACAGTAATCACAACAACCTCACTGCGATGTCGCTGTAAATTGTTGTCAGGTACCGGGGTTTGCCTATCCCCATTTGGGCCATATGATATTCGGTGAATATTATATATAGTTGATCCAGACAAATGTATAGAACATATTTCATCCAAGGAACCAATCATGAATCATGAGTTGTGTTGTGCAAAAAAACACATCTCGTGACGATTTACCCTCTGGTAAACGTTTACGTAACTATGGAAAGATCCACCATGTTGAATGGGTAATTCCACTATAAATGGGCCATGTTCAATAGCTTTTTGTATGTTTACCAGAGGGTACCAGTTCATGATGTTGTTCAGTCAATCCGGGATGGGGAAATCATCCCAGACCCAAGGTCAGCGTGAAAGAGTCATGGGACCTTTTGCTGTTTGCTTCGCTGGTAAAACATCCCAATGTTCCACAAATCCTAGAGTAGGGAAACTACCTCAGAAACGAGCAGTGACCAAAACCCTTGTTGATTGTTTATCATAGGGATATAAGGGGTCACACTGCCCAGTTTATTCGGGGCTATCACAACCCATGATGGGCAGCCCGCTATATATCAACCAGTATAAACGAATGACAGAGGGCTTTGACCACTGCTCAAATCCCTTCTCCCTATGAACTATTATCAAACATCATAAACCATATTGTGTGTTAATTATTTACACCTGTTCAGGACCTTTTTCGAACCATACCATGGGGATATCTAATATTACGGGAATGGGACTACATCCATTTCCTTGGTGGATACCCTCCAGTAAACCAACATAACTGAAAATCAGGATTTGTCTTAGGTAAATCATGGTAAATCACCTACCTGGTTGGTGGTTTGGAACATGATTTTTATGACTTTCCAGATATTGGGAATCATCATCCCAACTGACGAAGCCATATTTTTCAGATGGGTAGGTCAACCACCAACCAGCTACAAATGGGACATGTTTTCCCAAACTGTTGATTTCCCGGGTAGGTGCCAGACTCCGCCAGACTCCTGCCAGCTGCCAGGTTAGGCGCCCCGGATCGCATTCCCGTGCCACTGCCAGGCACTTCCCAGTGACCAGTTTACCTCTGAAGTTTACTGCTGATCTAATCAGTGTGGATGTTTCTGTTTCTGTTTCAGCTATGTTTGTTTAACCATTTGATATGGGTCGTTCAGCAACTTTGGTTTCACTTTTCACTATTTGATATGGGTGATTCGCCAACTTATAGTTTATTTTACCATTTGCTATGGTGACGGTGTATATACATTGATGAATTATTGATGTTTGATGATTTTCTATAGCTGCTTTGGGATTATGAATTGAGCTCTGGGATCCCCGTTGTGAAAAAACGAAAGTGATGGAACACTTCCCATGATCCGGCGATTGGAACCTTAACAAATGCCAGGGATTTATACATTTCCTTGAATTTCTTCGATTTACCCAACGAGTGGATTTTTTTGAGTTTCCAAGTTGCAGCCAGACCCTTCAATGGTCAAATCCTGATACACCCATTCGTCACCAGAAGTATTTTTAAGGGCAACAAATACGGGATTTCCCTACATCTTTGGGTATAAATACCATGTGTTCCTTTCAAATGTTCCTGTAAATCCATTTGAATGTAATATTTGTTGATTAGATCTCCCATGTTGATGCTTTTGAATCAAACAACTAAGTGGTACATCATCTACAGTAATTGGATAAATTATAACGACTTCACCGGAAACCATGGTACAAGGTAGGCTGGAGATGAATTGAACTATCACTGAGATCATAGAGCTGTGTCAAAAACATTAAAAAAGGGGGATGTGATTAAAGAAACAATTACAATTTGGGGATCTGGTTGGTGGTTTCAAACATTTTTAATTGTCCATTTCATATATGGGATGTCATCCGAAACCCGTTGACAAACATATTTTTCAAGATGGGTAAGTCACCACCAACCAGGGTAAGTCTGGAATCCAAAGCGATGGATTCATAGGTCTTGCCGTCTCCAAGTCGTCACCTCAACTGCCTTCGGTTGGATCTCCCACGAAGTTTGAGCCGTGACCCCAGGGCGCCACAGATGTCTCCAGTTTCCATGGCGATTTCCATGGTGATTTCCATGGGAGTTCATGGGGATATCACCAGAGAATTGGAACACTATGTACCCTCTGGTTATTTACCATAACTATGGAAGACATGGCACCATTTACAGATGATTTTGCTAGAAACCTCTATGTTTTTTCGTGGATAAATACCATGGCTATGTTAAATAGCCAGATATATATATATATATATTATATACATATATACCTGGAACCCAGTTTTGACCCCTCTCTTGGATGGTTAACCTTCAATTTTATGGGTCAAAACCTTGACATACCTTGGGTCAAAACTGGGTTCCAGAGGACTGTGGCTTACATAGCCTGGAGGTGGAGGACTGTGGATGTTTTTTCACGAGTTATCAAAGGAACTTCGAAAACTGGGGGTATCATTGAGTCATGGTTGGCTGTACATATATATATAATGTGTGTATTGTTTCTTTTGGCATTTACATTAATTTGAAACTCGAGCGGTAATGTGGCAAGCCCAATGCCATCAACCATCAAAAAAAGTATCCCAAAACAAGGTTGGTGATTGGTTTTTTACAACAAATGGGTCAACCTGGGGTACCTTATATAAAATGCCAGCAAATTACATGATCTAAGCACCCAAAATGGAGAGTTCGCAAACTAAATATATGGTCCTGTAACAAACATGTGTTTACATATACACCTAGACCCTCGAAGTACTTAGGAAAATGGAACAATATATTCACTATGTTGTTTTTGTGACCAATTTTCATGGGGACTTCTGTCGGGTCTAAGTACATCAACAAATACCAAGTAGTTCAAAACATAACATTTTCCTGATTGCTCATCTGATTGCTATACACAAGCATGTTTTTTTGTTTTCATTACAACCCCAAGCTATACTGATTCTTTGATACGGATTCCTTTGATTGTGATATTCCCCATGATGTTTCGTATAATCCCCGAACTAATCATCAACCAGGACCCATAGGATCCATGTATGGTATATATGCTAACATTGGGGATATATTGATGGTAAATGTTACCATATATAGCATACATGGATCCTATGGGGGATATTCTTTACGGGACGTGTTTTTTTTCCGTAAACGTCGACTCGAAAACACGCCGCGTCACCTTCAGGTTGCCCATCTCTCCGAAGATTTCCAAGTGGCGCTGAGGTGTCAGCGGTTGATGCTTATAGCAACACCGAGCCCCAAAACGATACAGAAAAAAATAAATAAATCACTATTCTAGGATTGGATTTTACTAAGACATAATATATATATATACATATATATATACACATATATATATATATATTGTTTGGTTGCTCAAGACTTATGGTTCTTGACCTGTGAAACTGATCGAAGATGTTTTAGATGTTTTGCTTGGCCAAAGTCTTCAGCACCAGGAAGCGGCCCACTGTAGAAAGGCTCTGAGAGGCGCCTGAGACAAGGAATGCAAATTGGGTTTGACCTTGGACCTTGGATGGGTCAAAGATGTTAAAAGTCCCAAAATCATGGGAGTCTAGGTGTACTGAGTTAGAGGAGGGTCTAGGTGTACTCCATGAGGTACTTAGAGTTAGAGGAGGGTCTAGGTGTACTGAATCAGCGGACTGGCCAACTTGAACCAAACGATGTATTCAACCATCCAATTGAACAATGACACAGTCGCCTTGCTTGGGGATATCGATTGATGTGTCACTTGAGAACGGAAGTATCAAACTTCCGTCCTCCAATGCCATGATCACAGCAGACACTTGGCGTAGCTCCACTGGGGTAGCCATGGACCCATCAAATTACTCCACTGTGCAAATGGATGGCAAAAAAAATTGCAGATGGCATCTCCACCCGCAGTAGCCCCCAAAAATAGCGGTGCTCTTCGGGGTGGCGCCATTGGCCAAACATAGCGATTTTACGCCATCTATTTTCAGGGCGGTGTGGAAATACTCACAAGTCCTTTCACATGTGGGGAGAACATACCCTCTGGTAAACTAACATAGCTATTGAAAATGGTCATTTATAGTGGATTTACCCATTAAAAATGGTGATTTTCCATGGCTATGTTAGTTTACCGGAGGGTAAGTGTTTTTTTCAGCCAGGCCCATTCGTCACTCTATAGTTCAAGATGGTCAAATCTTCCCAGCAGTGTCTCACAGACTGTACAGAGCGACACGATGTGACGATGTGACTCTGATTGCTTTCGAGTTTCACTGAAGACATGCAGCACATCTTCTTATCCGTGTGAAATGTCAAGATAGATGCAACCATATTTCATAATGAATGGACACTTAAGATTGACAAAAAGAATACAAAGCGTGGACCCTGGTTGGACACATCAACGTTGCACGCTGCATGTTGCACGTCTGGCAGAGACTCCGCCCTTCGAATTTGGCTGTGACAGAAAGTCAATTGAGCTGGTTGGCTGGCTTAGGTAATTATATATGCGACAGATAAAGCATGTAAAAAAAACCTATCTAGAAACCAGTTATTTTCATTGGATTATCATTCCATAAATGGGGTGACTCACTGATTTATGACTGCTATTTCGGGCCAATGATTGTACTTGGATCTAAGTGATTTCTTTGTTCAGAGGCTAAGTACTTCTTGGTGGTTTGGAACATGAATTTTATATTTCCATATATTTGGGATCTTCATCATCCCAACTGACGAAGTCATATTTTTCAGATGGGTAGGTCAACCACCAACCAGATATAGTATCAACTATGATTGGGGAATACTATATAAATTATATCATCATATATAGTTCATATCGTACTATATAACCATAACCAAGCAGTAATGGTTACTGATGTTATCTAATGATTAATGGTACTAATGGTTACTTATGGTTACTAATAGTAATGGTTACTTATGGTTACCATTGGTATCTCTCTCTGAGACCTGGAATCCTGTACGCTTCACAAACGTCGCCAAAACGGCCCCGCGGCTTTTGGCCTTCGCAGCTGCCGCTCGCTGTGCGCCGGCAGGCGATCAGGGCCTTCACCGGGATCCCCGGTGAAGTGTTGAGGTTTATATTATTATAACCCATAGGATCCATGGTGCTGGTATATATGCTAACATTGGGGGTATATTGATGGTAAATGTTACCATATATAGCATACAGTACATGGGTCCGATGGGTAATGATGATTAGTTTATATAACCACCTTTTTTAATAGGTAAACCCACTGTAAATGGGTCATTTATTCACTAATAAATGGGATATGATCCACTAATGGGCATTAATGAGAATAATGGGAAATTATACTACCCAATATATTGTCTGGTTGGTGGTTTGGAACATGAATTTTATTTTACCCAATAGTTGAGATGATGATCCCATCTGACTTTCATATTTTTCGGGGTAGGTATACCACCAATTAGTAGATGATTACTGTAGTTTAAATAACCACAGGGTGGTGTCCCATGGCTAAGTTGCTTCATAAGTAGGTTCAACTGGATGTTGATGGTAGATAGACCTATAGTTCATGGATGTTAATGGGTTTACAAACCAGCTTGTAAGTGGGGGGGGGCACCACCTTGCATGATTAGCCATGCAGTTATGCCCAGTGTGTACTGTATACATGTTCTTTGGAAAAAGAGTATAGTAGTATGTGGTAGTATACATCAAAACATCTGCGTTTGATCACTGCAATCACTACAAGTGCCTTTTGTTGTCAATTTGTTGTCTATATATTGGAAATGTGTGAAGGCCGCATGAAGACTGGGCATGGTTACAGGTGTTCATCATCGGAAAACCCTGCATGTTTGGTGAGGAATAGCTAGAATGTTTGTGACTCAAAGAAGATAATGGAGTGTAGACATCTAGTGACACCTCTGCAACAAATAAACAATGTGTGATGTATACATAAATATATATATAATCATATTTAATCATAAATTTAATCATGGTTAATCATATTTAATAATATTTAATCATATTTATATAGTCTATGATTGAAGATTTTTCCAGATTATGTTAGTGTCCTATATTGGTTCTTATATCATGTTAGTCCTGTCCTTGTTTCATAGATTTGAATGATGGGAAAATTTACAGGAAACCCCTATATTTGATGGTAAAAACTATGGTTTCCTGTAGATTTTCCCTTAAACCAATCCATTGATCGTTTGATCAGAAAATCGTATCTTCCTTGGCGTCAGATTGGCTCAAGACCCTCCCGTGCGCCCGTGAAACTGCGCCGGTTCCGACCGTTTCTTGGCTCAGGAATTCGCCGGCCTTGCTGCTTAACGGTTAAGGAGCTACCATTCTATATATGGGGGGTTTCCATAAATAGGGAGATTCCCAATAGCTGGTTGGTTTATGAATCATGGAACATCCGTCTATAAATGGATGAGAACTCGGGGTACCCCTATTTCTGGAAACCTCCGTATATATATATATACACTGTATATATAGTACACTATAATACATTCCATTTGCATGTATGAGGACTTTCTGAGTCTGACGTTTTTTTTTGGAGTAAGGCCACAACTGATTGAGTTCGTGATTAATGTGACCGACTTGAGGGTCTGACTGTGGTCACGTGTTTGTCTCATACTGTTGCAACATGCTAGTGATGATTAGAAGGATTCGTGACAATGGATGATGATATATGATGATCAATGCTGGTGAGCATCAGGATGACAATGACGATAATGTACATAAAACGAATGCACATGTTTGGGTGTCTTTGTGTGTACATAATGTATACGCGTAGTACAAACAGACGCATTTTTACATATTTACCCTCTGGTAATTTAACATAGCTATGGAAAATCACCATTTTTAGATTTTTAGTAGGTAAACCATCTATTTTCATGGGCCATTGATACCATAGCAAACTGTTAGCTTACCAGAGGGTACACGCGTAGGTTTGCGGCAAAGCTCTAGATTCTGCAATTCTCAACATCTGCCAGGTAATGCGTTTTGACGGTGCCTTTCAGTAAGCAGGCTTGGTGGCTGTCACTGTTGCTGGGCCACCTTCAAATGTAGGTGATCAGCTTTAGTTCTTGGTACACTCATCTCATTGTAATTAGCTGGGGTTATTGATGGATAAAGCTGGATAAAGTAGGCATAGATATGATCACAGAAATTGGAAGAGACATGCCGACCAGCCACAGCATGCATCATGACATAGGAAACACCAAGGCATCAAGATTGGCAGGTTGTACCATCAAATGAACATAGACCCATCAGTTGTTGGTTGAAAGATTTGTTTTCAGTTTCTACTGTATTAAAAAAAAACGAACTATTTTCCTACTTATTAATTTTGGTTTTGTATCCCATTATATCCACATTATATATAATAAAATAATTCATTATATTGGATATATCATATATATTGTGGATATATAATATATATTTGATATATAATATATATTGGATAATAAATATATATATATATAATCTGGATATATTTTATTTCTGGGTGTTTCTCAACCGTTTTTCTGGGTTTCAACTCGCGGCCGCGTCGGACCGCAGGATGCCAACGAGTGACAAAACTCTGATTTGTCGCTCAGACGCAGCCAGGTTTGATTCGTATGGGCACTTAAATGTGTTTAACGATGCGGCATTTTACGATGGTATTCACTCATTTGTGTGTATGAATTATATGTTTTTTACTATATACATTATATACCCTGGGTGTATCCAGTATGATTCATATCCACAACGTATCCGTCTGTTGAAGCGACCATGATTTCTGGGTATGAATGAGTTGACAGATAGTTCACCATCATCTCATCCGGAGGAGTCAGTTCAATATTCATAAATTATCATCATTATATTTGTCTTCAGTTTCTTCATCGTCATCATAATCATCATCATCATCATCATGATCATCACGCTCCATGTCTGCCGAAATACAAGGTGGATCTCCTAGATAGCTAAGTTAATTTATAACTAGATCAACTAGGGTTTATGGGGAATATAGCATAATATAACGATAGTTAATGTGATGAAACTATACCAGGTTATAACTGGGTGGGGTGGGGGCACAACCTTGTATACATACTTACAACAATAGCAAGACCGGTAATATCAGTAACAACGATGACACTATTAACTGATAAGAAACGTGCATGACAAGAACAATAGATAGCATAGTGTTTACACCCATATGTTCCTTGGCAGATTAACATATCAATCTATGAGCCAGTCCATAGATCATCCCACTTCGAAATTCGTGAAAATCCCCCTGGCAGGTCGTAGGTCCCCTTTTTTCTGGTGATTTCTTGTGGCTGATCCGGGGAAACCGACCATTTTCTCGTTTTCGTTCGCGAAAGTCGAGGCAAATTCTGGCTGAAAGGCCATTGCCGCAGAACACCGTGCGACTTTGCTCACGGGGAGGTGGGCGAAAGATCGGAAGAGATGATCCCCAAAAGTGCGGTCAAGCCACAGAGGGCAAGAAATGGCTGGCTGGGTCAAGACCTATCAATTATTGACCCATACCCATGAAGACAACCCGTTATAATCGATTATAATATATGATATATAATCTAAAAAATGATCTGTGTGATGAAGATCTAAAAAAAACCAGCCATTTCAGGCTTTTCGATGTTCACCAAGGCTGGGTTTTGACCCAGATCCATGTTCTGCCAGCAGCCAGGAGGAGAAGAAAGCTGCATGCAGACTGCTGCCCTGCCAGTTCTTTGCCAGCGGGTGCAGCTCCGAAGATCTTGGGGGAAGTGGTTTGAGTTGACACTTGAATTGAAGTGGTTTGGCAACAGGTCACAGATTCCTCACAGGGGGGGGGTTGGGGTTCCCTGGATTACCAAATCCTATGGTTCGAGTTGTTCTTTGTGAATCCGTTGAGTTTGGGAATGGGGATGGTCGGACTCCACCGACTACACTCGCAGATCCTGAAGTGTCCACTCGCCAGTCTATTCATACACCACCATTGATCACTTAAGACTTGTGTAAGCTATTTCCATATTTACTATTTTTTGATTCATCATAGTTCATCCAGCAGTTCCTGTTGGGATGGTTTCGCAATACAAATCAGGTTTGGGATTCATGAGACTTGTAAGACAAGTACCTCCAAATTCCAAATTCTGCAGATTTACAACAGTTGTCAAAAGATCTTCCAGACCTACCTACATAGACTTACCATGACTCACCAAGCTTGTGAGTGAAATATCGTGAAATCATGTTCCCAAATCGTGGAAGTCATGTCCCATTTGTGGTAGCATCCATCCCCATCAAGACTATTCAAAATACGTGTTCGGATATCCTCCATGATTATATTCAATTTTATCATATTTTTCCCCATATATGAAAAAACAACTTCAATCTAGGATAAGAGCAAAGCCAACAATACTGTGGTCAAAAAAACAAATAAACCATCCCCAATGACACTATTCAAAAATGGGTGGTTGTTCAACCAAAAATGGCATGGTTTATGACATTGTTTTAACCACATTACTGCTAATTTCCTCATGTTTTTTCCATGTCAATGCATTCACTGCGACATCACTGGAAAATGATGGTTGGGACCGCATATATTATTTTTATCCCAACATGCCTGAACTTTCAACTATGTATCCTCCATGAATCCTATGGTAGTTATGAAACAACCCATTTGAATTCAAAACCAACTTCGCCATCACATGATAGTGCCATTTTTGTTGCCATAACATGCCATAACTTCATAGTAATTTCCCAACCGCGCCTATGAAATCACCATTTTTCCCATGGTTTTTTCGTGGCTTTTCCAACCGCGCCGAGCTTTAAGCGGCTCGCCGCAAGCCCCGCGCATATCCGGATAGGTCCTGCCGACTTGGCCCTGATTGCCTCTACAGGTGGGGCCAGATGATTCCCCCAGAGATGGTCAAAAAACCATGGATCCATTCTAGAAATCCATCAATGGATGAGAAAAATCATCTATAAATGGTAAAGATTTCATGAAATCCATCTATTTTAATGAAAATCCATCTATAAATGGATGAGAACTGGGGATACCCCTATGACTTGTCGGACACCCCCCAAAAAAAAAACATATTGTTGGTTAGTTAACAACAATGACAAATTTACTTGTGCAAATGGTGATAAACCATGAAAAAATGGGGTGCCTTATTTCGAGACAGACTCCATGTGGACATATGCATGTGTATCCATGTATGTTCATCCACACGTGCACATGTGTGGTAATGTGTGGTATATTTCTTCTCCTATCATGTGCCCATGGTACCCTTCTTCCAATATCCTTCAGCTGTTAATGTGTTTTTTTGCTGCTTACACCACCATGTTTGATGCTTCAAACCGATAAGAACAATGGTTTTTATTTGCCCACACAGTACGAAGGTCTTCCGGAGGAAACATGTTGCATTTAAACCCCAGAATTAGCTTCAACAGGTTCCACAGAGGCGCGGCATTTGGAACAGATAGGTCATTAACTTACAGTGCTCAGTAGAGAATGGGGGAATGGGATGATTGCTAAGAGTTCTCATGGATCCTTTCCCCATTTCCAAGCACCAGGAAGATCGAGCATCTTGTAATATATTATATCCAGTTCTTGTCTTCATTTGGCCATGGATCAATACTTATAGATACCTATAAATACCCTATTTTTAGGTGGATGAACATCCAGAACTACCAGCTATTTTGATGTGAACCACGTTTGAGTACAAGGCTTTTGACCAGTTTTGACCCATCCCCAGGCATGACCTTGAAGCCGACTCCAGTGGCGACGAGGATCCGAAGACGCTGGTGCCAAGAGGTATGACACCTCTGTGATTCTGTATGTATGAAATGTATACTTATATTTATGTATACAAGCAATAATTAGAAGTGTATATATATGTATATATATATACATATATATATGTATATATATATGTATATATGTATATATATATATATATATGTATGTATAATTTACATATATATATATACATACATATTATATATATTATGTTTATATAAATTATATATATATATGTTTTTATAAATTATATATATTATATATGTATATATTATATATGTATATATATATACATATATATAGTATGTAACATGTACATAAATATATATATAGCTATATATATATATTATACTTGTTATTATATGTTTTTAATATATGATCATCTGTTTTAGGCAATGTTTAAATGGATTGGCGGGAAATATGCCAGGCACGAAGCATGACGAGGGATGGATACAGCTTCATTGGCTTGATTCATTGTTGGGAATTCTATAGGAAACATTTGCCTGTTTAGCCATTGATATACAGGAATCCGATTCTAGGAAACGTGCAAGCAAAACGCTGTGGGTTTCCAGCATATTACTAAAACTATGAAGTTTCGTGGGAGAAGGTTTTTTTGTGGGATATGCGTTCGGACCTCACTTTAGGTTACCGGGAGGCCTCAGAAGCGTACCAAAGTGTCATGTTGAAATGGAAGGTGCACAAGAACGCATATCAAGCGTTCCAGCTACTTGTCCTGGCTCAAGCCCTGTACCAAACATAAATATGTATGCTATATGATGTCATATTGCTCTTCCATTCGATGGGTGAAAACCAGCAAACAGGCAAACAAAAACGGTGGTCGCGACATGAGACCCAAACCCGGGAAATCTTCAGCAATCTAACTTTTCACCAGTCGGATCAGAATGTATGCCAGGCAGAACGCCAGAACTTTTGCCAGGTAAAATTTGCAAAAGTTTTGCCAGATAGAACGCCATATTTGATGCCAGATAGAACGCCCGAAGCGACACCAGAAGAAATTACAGATAATAGAATGCCAGAATGTATGCCAGGGTTTATATGACGGGGGGGTCGGTCGAAGCAAAGAATTGTTTTAAGTCTTTGTTTGTTGTTTTCGGTCTTTCGGCTTTGTTTATTTCTCAAAAAGCGTGTGTTTTTTTCTCAATTTGATCACAATCAGAAAATTCTGATCATTATCAGAAAATTCTGATTGTGATCAGAAAATTCACTCAATAAGCTTTTTTTCTCAATTTGATCACAATCAGAAAATTCTGATCACAATCAGAAAATTTTGATTGTGATCAGAAAATTCACTCAATAAGCGTTTTTTTCCTCAATTTGATCACAATCAGAAAATTCTGATCACAATCAGAAAATTCTGATTGTGATCAGAAGATTCACTCAATAAGCGTTTTTTCCTCAATGTTGCATCAAAAATCATCAAAATTGAGGAAAAAAACGCTTATTGAGTGAAGTTTCTGATCACAATCAGAATTTTCTGATTGTGATCAAAAAATTATGATTTGCATTTTTTTTGGATCACAATCAGAAAATTCTGATCACAATCAGAAAATTCTGATCACAATCAGAAAATTCTGATCACAATCAGAAAATTCTGATCACAATCGGAAAATTCTGATCACAATCAGAAAATTCTGATCACAATCAGAAAATTCTGATCACAATCAGAAAATTCTGATCACAATCAGAAAATTCTGATCACAATCAGAAAGTTCTGATCACAATCAGAAAATTCTGATCACAATCGGAAAATTCTGATCACAATCAGAAAATTCTGATCACAATCAGAAAATTCTGATCACAATCAGAAAAATTCTGATCACAATCAGAAAATTCTGATCACAATCAGAGATCACAATCAGAAAATCACAATCAGAAAATTCTGATCACAATCAGAAAATTCTGATCACAATCAGAAAATTCTGATCACAATCGGAAAATTCTGATCACAATCCGAAAAAGTCTGATCACAATCAGAAAATTCTGATCACAATCGGAAAATTCTGATCACAATCAAAGAATTCTGATCACAATCAGAAAATTCTGATCACAATCAGATCACAATCAGAAAATTCTGATCACAATCGGAAAATTCTGATCACAATCCGAAAATTCTGATCACAATCCGAAAATTCTGATCACAATCAGAAATTTCTGATCACAATCAGAAAATTCTGATCACAATCAGAAAATTCTGATCACAATCAGAAAATTCTGATCACAATCGGAAAATTCTGATCACAATCAGAAAAATTCTGATCACAATCAGAAAATTCTGATCACAATCAGAAAATTCTGATCACAATCAGAAAGTTCTGATCACAATCAGAAAATTCTGATCACAATCGGAAAATTCTGATCACAATCAGAAAATTCTGATTACAATCGGAAAATTCTGATCACAATCCGAAAATCCTGATCACAATCAGAAAATTCTGATTTGGATTGTTTTTTGGATAACAATCAGAAAATTCTGATCACAATCAGAAAATTCTGATTCTTGATGTTCAAGTTGGAGGCTTAAGGTTCAAAACCTGTAGAATCAGAAATGTTCGGATACAAATGGCCAATAAGCGTTCCAAAGTCACAAGTCACCAAAAACAAACGAACAATGCATCAGAAAAACCACTTGATAGTATAGAAACGCTTATAGCAATGCCACGATCAGAATTTTCTGAAAACCAGCTCGCGCGAAACTCCATAACTCTAAAAACAAAAAAAAACTATCTTCAGGGAGATGCAATGTGACACCAAGCCTCGTAAGATTGCAACCACACAGAGCAGATTAAGTTGCTTTACGAATAGCTGTTTATTAAATGCAAATGGATCCAAAATGGAAATGGGTTGTCTTTCTTGTGCGCTTCATGAGACATGACGGCGTGCCGCAGGAGAAAGATGTTGGAAGCTGCTTGCTTCAATGTCCCAGCTGTTGGGTTATGGCTATGGAGGCAAAACCTATATGAAATCCCCAGATTTGTTCCCCAAATAGCTAGGTTATCTGGGATTTATTCTTGTGAAGATTGAAGATTCCCCTCAAATCTGGTATAGATTGGTATAGTAGGTTTTGATCCCCCATATATATATATATATATAATTGTATATATATATATATAATCATGTATGCATAATATATATATACATATCCAATTGTTGTGGGTGAGTTGTTTCGAGCAATGGTTGTATCCTTGCATTCTCTAGAAATGCGAAGCCAAGGATCTACGGATTGAGTTTACCCATAGCTAGGTATGGTTCAAACTTGGGTCGGCAAAAGTATATTCAATTCAATGGATTGGTTTAAGGAAAAAATACAGGGAAACACCATATTTAATGGGAAAATCTATGTTTTGCCAAAAATGATCCCTTAAACTCATCCATTGATCAATGCATTTCGAATCTTTACAAGTCTGGAAATGAAGTTCAACAATCTGTGGTAGCTCTTGGGTTGAAACAAAAAACCTTCTGTTGATTTAACATCGCTATTTAAAATGGTCCATATAGTTCAATGATCTACCCTTAAAAACGGTGATGTGCCATAATTATGCAACAGATTGCAAGTTGGTATAGCCCATAGTGATGTTCCGATACATATGGAGGTTTCCTAAGTCATGGGGGTACCCCATTTATCATCCGTTTTTCTGTTTGGATTGTCCAATGAAATAAACCATCCGGCGAGCTTGGGGCACTGTAGCCCCGTTGATGGACACCCCCACCATGACACCATGACCTTAGGGACGGTCCCAATATAATGGTTAGTAAAGGGAATTATCCCAATATAGCCGAACTTTTCAGGTGAATTATGATATTCTGCCCTCATTGTTGGAATGTGGTTTTGTGAATTATTCGGATGAGTCTTAGACTGGAACTTGTGGAGTGATGGAAGGATGATTCAGGCGTGTTGAAGAGTTGAACGTATGATTCATTTTGACCCTGGAACCTGACCAATCTCTTCCCAAGCATTTATTGGGTTCTTGGGCCCCATTCTGGGGATGGGTTTAGGGTTTAGGGGATAGATTCTTTCGCATTCCAATTTAAGGCCATTCTACCAAGTTGGAACATCGGGTAAGAGTACTACCCAGGTCCATTGATTGATCATCACTGCTCCATTGAAATTGCAATTTTCGGGCATTTTGCATGACACGACTCCGTACTGTGGATGGTTGCGAAAGTCTGCATCACCTTGGATGGTTGAAACCCAAACAAAATCATGGTATAAACCACCTATCACCTGGTGCAGGATTTCTGAACCATTGGACCATCCACCGTATTTAGAGGTCGAATTACCCTCTGGTAAACTAACATAGCTATTGAAAATTGCCCTTTTTAGTGGATTTTCCCATCAAAAATGGTGAATTTCCATAGTTATGTTAATTTACCAGAGGGTATCTACTTACCATCCACAGGAGCGTGAATTGAAGCCATTTCTACACATGTTTCAGTGCCATCCGACCGAGGCGGATGTGAGGTGCGGCGAAATCTGGGGACCATGGGGATTACGACATCGTCATACCCTCTGGTCAACATTCACAGTTTGCTGTGGAAAATCACCATCTTGAATATAGGTAAATCAACTATAAATGGGCCATGTTCGATAGCTATGTTAACTTACCAGAGGGTACTTCGAAAGGTACTTTCCCGCAATATGTGGAAGCTTCATCAAGTGAATACCATGCTAAAGGGTGAATGTAAATAACTCAAGAAATCAGGCATCCCATGATGTGTTGGGTCCAGTTCTACCTGGGTTAATCTCCGGTTGTGGTAGGTGAAGAGCGCGTCCACCACTGCCAGCGAGGGCCCAGATGGCACTGTGTCTCAGCGTAGACCCAGCCGGTATGGCTTGCCCAAGCAGTCCAGCACTGGTGGATTTACCATCTGGTAATTTAACAGATGGTTTACCCTCTAACAATAATCAACATCTAATTATTGGACAACTGGCAAGTATTTGGGATTAATTAATCTAAAAGTTATACCCGCTGGTTATGACTAACATAGACATGGAAAATCCCAACCATAAATGGAGGTTTAGTTCGCTGGGAACATCATCTATTTCTATGGGCTATTTTCCATGGCGATGTTAAATAACCAGAGGGTATCCACTAAACATAGGACTTTCAGCAACAAACATGTGGATTGATAGTTGATTTATGATAGATACGATAGGCAAGTTGTAAACATAAGTAGATCAACAACTGGAGATATATTTGGAGCTAATTATTTCAATGGGGTTGTAAAGCAACTTAGAACTGGGATGTTTGACAGGGGGTCACAAAAACATAATAATTTAGATATATCATGATATACCCCAAAAAATGGCTGTTTTAACCATTGGATAAACATTATGAACAAGAAGAGGGACTTGGGAATAACTCCGTCATTCAATTCAGCGCCAAACCCATGGGATTTGGAACTTGACTCTATGTATGTACTGAAGGGTTGCCGTCCGGTCGTCAAATATGGCAACGTGGCATCCATGATTTATAGGTCACTTTCCCATCAAAAAAATCAGCATTTCTACCCTCTGGTAATTTAACATAGCTATTGAAAGATCCACCATTTTTAATGGGAAAATCCACTATTGGTCATTTTCAATAGCTTTTCGTTAAATTACCAGAGGGTAGAGGATTTCTCCTCGCCCCGAGTCGACTGAAGCGGTCTCCGAGTCCTCCAAGGAGACCGCATCACTACCCAGCGCAACTGAGAGCTATAAGAAGGCGCCGGCTCCCCGGACCCAGGGACCCAGCTGACCCAGCTGAGGCGTTGTTCGTTGTTTTTTTTGAAGGGGATGATATCCCCTTCAAATGGATCTGATACCATGGGGAATAGCATTGGAATATATTGGAATACTCTCAGAAGTATGGCCACTGAAAAATAGAGGAACATGATGAAACCATGGATTCTCCCCATGGCTGATTTATGTCTAATTACAGTATATGGAGGTTTCCCAAAATTGGGGGAACCCCAAATCGAAACCCATGGTCTTGGGGATCCCGCGTGACTTAAGAAACCCTCATATGTATGATTACATAATATCCTATCATATATCCCCATTGCTAGTCTATGTATACTGACAGTATGTATTACGTATATTGCTATAATATACTAGGTCAATCTTGGAAGGGTAGTTTCATCCTTTAGTCCTTTGGTATGGGAGTATCTACGTTCACCAGCTAATATTTTTTTTTACAGAGTATCTATGATTGGCCATGATAATGTATCTGGTTGGTGGTTTCAAACAGGTTTTATTTTCCATTTCATATATGGGATGTCATCCTTCCCATTGACGAACTCATAGTTTTTAAGATTGTTATTGCACCACCAACCAGGTATACATTTCTGGTCAGATTCTGGTCAAAGGAACAAAAGGAACAGTGGTCCACAAAGGGTTTTCCAGGATCGTCACCTGGGCAAATTCGACAAGACCAAGCTCTGCGTCTTGGGCGTTTCGTAGTGGTCGAATCTACACAGATGGGACGTATCAATCAACTGGTAGAGATGGGATAGGGGCGTATTTTGCCAGAAAGGCTTGTTGCCAGCGAAACTACCAATTGGTTGTATATAATGATGTGTTGCTTATGTGGTAAACTTTATTGGCTGAAATGGTGGAACATGATGGTTTTCTTAAAATGGTGGATTTTTAAGTCACCATGGATTTCAATACTATTCCATGATCTAAAATTGTCTAATGGCTTGGATGATTTGGGCTACCCATATTTTATTATAATATCCTTAAAGAGGGTACATGTATCAGGGGTAGGTGTTCTGAGGATTAGGAAGGTTTTGGGCTTTTCCCTAGCACTGCTATAAGCTTCCACAGGGCTCCCCAAAAAAATACCCCCAAGGAACACCAAGTTTCCCTTGAACTCCTGGAAAACTAAGAGACTGACTTTGCAGAGTATCCCAATGCCACTTTATGCCCAAGAATCCTTCAGCAATGTCAGTTAAGATTTAGGAAACCTTCAAATATGGATGAGCATGGCCCATTTCCATGGGAAACAACATCTACGAAGTTTGATTTTGTCATTAAACATGGGGATTACATGGGACATATTGTCGGGATAGAAGAAGTTGGATTCAAGAATAAACAGTGATCGAATTGAAGATTACTTGGGATTTGATGGAATATATAAGCCACATTTTGTCAGGAACATCGGGATTTACAATTACAACGATGTTGATATTTATGAGGATAACAATACTGAATAGACTATAGACAATTAATCTGTCGCCAATGGATCGAAGGGGATGACCGGGGACTCCATATACCATGACCAGTGCAGATCTTCAGTCCAGATCACTGGTTGAAAACACGAATCGTATCGAACATTTGCCCCAACATGTGATCGGTGATCGTTTTAAGTGCCATGACTTGCAGCCAGAGATACGCCAAACACATTCCAAGAATCGCCTCCGAGGCATGTTTTGGCAGGATGGTCGATGCCAACGTGGCGCCATGTGCAAGTATGCACATGGGGAAGAAGAACGGCGCGCTGCTTGTCTCTTGGCCAAAAATTCCTGGTAAGCGAACATAACTATTGAAACTATTATTTTATCCAATTATCCCATCTAATACATTAGATTATAGAAGATTATCCCATGGTAAATCTTACCATCTGGTATGCCATATAATTATAATAGGTAAATCTTCTATAAATGTGCCATTTTCCATAGCTATGTTACGTATTACTGGAGGGTAGTACCGTACTGCATGATCAACCCACGGATCAGAAATGGCGGCAGTAACTGGGCAGTAATCCACTTATTAACATTAGATTATCCCAGCTAGGGAACGTATTAATAGTGTTGACTCTGGTTTTTAAAACCACTTGAAAATTCCTGGTATGATCCTCCAAGAAATAGACTTAGATGTGGTTAGGCGTCCAAAAAGTAGTAGCGTCCAAAAACAAGGTTTTTCCCAAAGTTTGATTGTTGAACAAACTATATACCCTCTGGTAATTTAACGTAGCTAATGTTGGCTGCCTAATAATAAATACCCCCCTATGTTTTTTTTTGGGGGGGGTCAACTTCCTATAATGATCTATTTGTGGGAATCTATAGCTGGGATCTATAATCTGATAGATTCTCCATGGTTTTGTTGGGTTTCTGTTAGATTCTGCATAGGGTTTGGTTAGATTTCTGAGATGTTCTGCATAGGTTCTGCATGGATTAGGGTTGGTTTCTGCTAGATTCTGTATGGATTTGGTTTGGTTTCTGATGGGATCTGCATGGATTCTGCATGGATTCTGATGGGATCTGAAGAAGGAGAAGAAGGAGAAGGAGAAGGAGAAGGAGGACAACAAAATTGGAGTTGCGGAAAAAAGTTTCCACTATTGCCATGCCTGGTGCAGGTTTGTTATTGCTATTCTGGGGCTTGCAAAGGGGGTACCCTTTGTGGACCTGTTTTCTTGCTTTTTTTAAAAAGGGAAATCAGCTGTTTGGTAATTGGATCAGATTTCTGGAATCTAAGCTTTTGCTAATCAAAAGTGAAGGCTGCTTTGAAAAGGATTTGCCTTACTTGACTCTTTTGGCAATACTAAAAGTAAATAGAGCTAATTGACTTTTAGTATTGGAGAAAAAATTGGAGTTGAAAAAAAAGTTTCTACTATTGCCATGTTGGGTCCACTATTGGCCATGCCCTCTGGACAAGGTCTGAACATGACTCTTTTGGCAATACTAAAAGTAAATAGAGCTAATTGACTTTTAGTATTGGAGATAAAACTGGAGTTGCGGAAAAATGTTTCTACTATTGACAAGATATCACTATTGGTTAGACAACATTATTGAAAATGACTATCAATAGTGGATTTTCCCATTAAAAATGGTCATTTTTAATAGCTATGTTAAATTACCAGAGGGTACATATGTTCTAATTGAAATGCACATTTGGGGGTATACTTCATTTCTGGTCAAAGCCATATGAGGCTGCGAGTCTCACAATAAATGACCAAATACGGTGACTATTTCCAGCTCAGGAATCATACTGAATAGATAACAATTCGACTATATAATGGAGCGGTGCGACAGTTGTGATATATGTTTTGTTGGGTCGACCTGCTGCCTAAATCTTCATCCTCCAATTTGATTGATGCCTTGTCTATTTCCATAAGTCTGGACATGTCTGGACATTCTTATTGGCTGAAGTCTGAGGGAAATGCAACATGCTGCTAAAATGACCCAGAAACGCCAGGAATTCATTGGAACAGTCACCAAAGTGTCATCCAACTTGACCCTGACCATTCCACATCCAAACTTTCGAGGCTGAAATTTTAGGGTTCATCATTAACCACCATTAACCACCATTAACCACCATTAACCATCATTAACCACCATTAACCATCATTAACCACCATTATAGATCCCATCGATATCATCTCAAAGATCTGCCCATGGTCCCAGTAAGTCCCGGTCATCCAGTCATGCCGTCTGCCGCCAGGTGCCAATATACCTTGCAAACACTGGCAATCGGGCACCTGCCATGACGAGGTTCCACTCGGTTAATGGTGAACGGGAAGATACCCGTATTGGTGATGGAACATACCATCTGGTGACTAACAGTTTGCCATGGAAAGATCCACCATCTATTTCTATGGGCCATCTATACCATGGCTATGTTAGTCATAACCAGATGGTAGCTAAAATCACATTTTTTTTGTTGGCGGTGAATCACCTGTACATGTGCCATTTATCATAGCGAACTATCAAATCGCCAGAGGGAACCGGTTCCATTTCTCCAGTGGAAAGCCTTGGGGTTGGTCGCAGACAGTCCGTTTGTAGATCATAATTCCACTCATTTACCATCACCCATAGGATCCATGGTGCTGCTATATATGGTAACATGGATCCCATCAATATACCCCAAATGTTAGCATATATATACCATACATGGATCCTATGGGTCATTGAACATGTGACTTTGAAGATTCCGCGGATTGTTTCCGGTAAACGATGTTGATTTTTGATGACTGGAGAGTCTGGACTGGAGGGGATGACAACCAGGAGTCAGATGGGTCCATTTAAGATATTTAAGGAGAAAAGCCAATGCCATGCGATTAATCATCATTCTCCGAGAAAACTAGACGACGGATGGCCCGAGAGTGTAGAGGAGCAGGGTCTTCTCTTGTTAGTATGGAGACACAATTTTACAAACAATATATGAAAGATGTGTTATAGGCAGTCGAGAAGAGGAGTAGCAAGACAAAATAGTGAGAAGTGCAAGACAATAGTTTGCATCGCAAACACTTTTACACACAGACGCTTTTACACACAAAAGCTTTTACACACTGAAGCTTTTACACACAGAAGCTTTTACACAGAGGCTATTACACACAAAGCTTTTACCCACAGAAGCTTTTACATACAGACGCTTTTACACACAGATGTTTTTACACGCAGACGCTTTTACACGGACACTGTTACACACAGACACGTTTACACACAGACACTTTTACACACAGACCTTTTTACACACAGGAGCTGCTTTTACACACAAACGCTTTGACACACAGAAGCTTTTACACATAGACGCTTTTACACACAGGCACTTTTACACACAAACACTTTTACACACAAACACTTTTATTTTACACACAGACGCTTTTACACGCAGACGCTTGTACACACAGAAGCTTTTACACACAAACACTTTTACGCAGAAACACTTTTACACACAGACGCTTTTACACACAGACGGCTTTACACACAAGCGCTTTTACACACAATCACTTGTACACACAGACGCTTTTACACAGAGGCCGGCCCATGTAGTCACAGTGAAGTCATCGTTGTCGTGGCGACCTCAGCAATCCGACGGGGTGGTGTGGCGAAGTCCTACTTCCATGTGCCTCGAAACCAGCATGTATAAACATGTCATGCGGGCTATGTGCTTTGGGGCCCCCCAACCAAGGTGGTTTGCCATCTCCTGAAAAAAAGTATAAACGGGCGGACCTGGCAGGCGGCGACCGTTTCTGGGCTGGGACACGCACAGTATTACAATATGATATAAGTTGGTTCTTTATGGGTTTAGGGTCCTGACTCCTGACTGTGACTGGAATTGAAACTCTTATCTTAACACTCATACATCCATCTCTATATATTAACACTCATACATCCATCTCTATATCATATCTCTAGCTCTATCTCAATATAAAATATATCGATTTGTTTCTTTGTGGTAGCAGCTTATCCAGGTAATCCATCCCATCCCGGGGCCCTGACTCGATGCAAACCTAGCTGCACAGACCAACAATGCGGACCCGCAAAGCATTCAAGGACTATGACTAATGACTGTGACAGATCACATTCAGCGATGTCCCGGCACAACTATATGCGCAAAAGGAATCGGCAGCTTTATTGCTCTTCTATGGAGTCTCAGACCGTTCTGCTTGACCCACGCCGATACACTATGGTGAGACAGGATGCACTATGGTGAAACTGAATGTCTCAAGCAAAGATGCGTGCATCAGCAAGTCTCAGACAGTTCTGGTTGACTCATGCTGACGCACTTCATTTTCAAATTCAATTGTCACGACGGCGTTGAGTCAGGCAAAGAACCGACCTGGCCCCCAGCCAGGGTGGGGGAACCAGCCTATCCCCTCAAACAATTATAGGAGCAGGCCATAATTACATACGCAGTATCAAAGTCTGAAGCTCGATGATATGGTCTCAAGGGTGGAGTCTCCCCCATAATTACATAAGCAGGCCACAATTACATACTTCGATGGAGTCTCAGACCGTTCTGTTTGACTCACGCCGATGCACTATGGTGAGACCGGATGCACTATGGTGAAACTGAATGTCTCAAGCAAAGATGCGTGCATCAACAAGTCTCAGACAGTTCTGGTTGACTCATGCTGATACACTTCATTTTCAAATCGTCTTTGCGCCAATGTGATTACATCGTCTATGATTACCGGTGACAGGTAACCGGAAAGGTCTGTACCGCCCCAAGGCAGGACGGACCCACCAGCCAGGATCGCAGCGAATGCAAAGTTTGTTGCTTGAACCTGCTGGACACCCTTGAGCCGATCTTGAATGTAAGAGCTGTCACCGCCAGAGTCTGGAAAACCCCAAGTCACGACTGACTCATCTCGTGCGAAAGGGTTGCGCGGGACAAGTTGAAATCGCAATTTTACCTCAGTTTTTGGCGATCGAACCTCATTTCGTGCGAAACAGTCCACCGGAAACACGAAATCGCAATTTTACCGCAGTTTTTGACGATCGAACCTCATTTCGTGCGAAAGGGTTGCGCGGGACAAGTTGACATCGCAATTTTACCGCAGTTTTTGACGATCGAACCTCATTTCGTGCGAAAGGGTTGCGCGGGACAAGTTGAAATCGCAATTTTACCGCAGTTTTTGGCGATCGAACCTCATTTCGTGCGAAAGGGTTGCGCGGGACAAGTTGAAATCGCAATTTTACCGCAGTTTTTGGCGATCGAACCTCATTTCGTGTGAAAGGGTTGCGTTTCGTGCCGTCTCGTTGCCACTGCCCATCAGTTGGATCTCTAAAATGTGACTGTGTAGGTCCATGATGGTCACATGCCTGCACGGTGCCCGTCTCTCAGACAGTTCCGGTTGAAACGGGCCGTTGAATCCATTGAATGTGAAAATACCACTGCAGCTTGAGTTAAAACCATGACAGAACTTGTTATCCAGGACCTTGAGCCGCCATCAAAATGAAATAGTAGTGATGCCGTCAAAAATCGTAGGGAAATGAAGACGAATGAAGTGATAGTCTGATAGTTTTCCATACAGATAGTCTCTATGCATATGTGAAACAAGCTGAGTCCGCGACAGATGCTCCACAGGTTCAGCCGAGGGCTCGTGCAAGCGAGTGCAGTGATTGGATATTTTGAAGTGTCTTCACAAATGAAAATCTGCGGGTCTTAATCAAAACAAACGTGTGACATGGCATTAGTTGGATCTCTAAAATGTGACTGTGTAGGTCCATGATGGTCACATGCCTGCACGGTGCCCGTCTCTCAGACAGTTCCGGTTGAAACGGGCCGTTGAATCCATTGAATGTGAAAATACCACTGCAGCTTGAGTTAAAACCATGACAGAACTTGTTATCCAGGACCTTGAGCCGCCATCAAAATGAAATAGTAGTGATGCCGTCAAAAATCGTAGTGAAATGAAGACGAATGAAGTGATAGTCTGATAGTTTTCCATACAGATAGTCTCTATGCATATGTGAAACAAGCTGAGTCCGCGGCAGATGCTCCACAGGTTCAGCCGAGGGCTCGTGCAAGCGAGTGCAGTGATTGGATATTTTGAAGTGTCTTCACAAATGAAAATCTGCGGGTCCTAATCAAAACAAACGTGTGACATGGCATCAGTTGGATCTCTAAAATGTGACTGTGTAGGTCCATGATGGTCACATGCCTGCACGGTGCCCGTCTCTCAGACAGTTCCGGTTGAAACGGGCCGTTGAATCCATTGAATGTGAAAATACCACTGCAGCTTGAGTTAAAACCATGACAGAACTTGTTATTGAGGACCTTGAGCCGCCATCAAAATGAAATAGTAGTGATGCCGTCAAAAATCGTAGTGAAATGAAGACGAATGAAGTGATAGTCTGATAGTTTTCCATACAGATAGTCTCTATGCATCAGTTGGATCTCTAAAATGTGACTATGTAGGTCCATGATGGTCACATGCCTGCACGGTGCCCGTCTCTCAGACAGTTCCGCTTGAAACGGGCCATTGAATCCATTGAATGTGAAAATACCACTGCAGCTTGAGTTAAAACCAGGACAGAACTTGTTATCCAGGACCTTGAGCCGCCATCAAAATGAAATAGTAGTGATGCCGTCAAAAATCGTCGTGAAATGAAGACGAATGAAGTGATAGTCTGATAGTTTTCCATACAGATAGTCTCTATGCATATGTGAAACAAGCTGAGTCCGCGACAGATGCTCCACAGGTTCAGCCGAGGGCTCGCGCAAGCGAGTGCAGTGATTGGATATTTTGAAGTGTCTTCACAAATGAAAATCTGCGGGTCTTAATCAAAACAAACGTGTGACATGGCATCAGTTGGATCTCTAAAATGTGACTGTGTAGGTCCATGATAGTCACATGCCTGCACGGTGCCCGTCTCTCAGACAGTTCCGGTTGCAACGGGCCATGGAATCCATTGAATGTGAAAATACCACTGCAGCTTGAGTTAAAACCATGACAGAACTTGTTATCCAGGACCTTGAGCCGCCATCAAAATGAAATAGTAGTGATGCCGTCAAAAATCGTAGGGAAATGAAGACGAATGAAGTGATAGTCTGATAGTTTTCCATACAGATAGTCTCTATGCATATGTGAAACAAGCTGAGTCCGCGACAGATGCTCCACAGGTTCAGCCGAGGGCTCGTGCAAGCGAGTGCAGTGATTGGATATTTTGAAGTGTCTTCACAAATGAAAATCTGCGGGTCTTAATCAAAACAAACGTGTGACATGGCATCAGTTGGATCTCTAAAATGTGACTGTGTAGGTCCATGATGGTCACATGCCTGCACGGTGCCCGTCTCAGAGACAGTTCCGGTTGAAACGGGCCGTTGAATCCATTGAATGTGAAAATACCACTGCAGCTTGAGTTAAAACCATGACAGAACTTGTTATCCAGGACCTTGAGCCGCCATCAAAATGAAATAGTAGTGATGCCGTCAAAAATCGTAGTGAAATGAAGACGAATGAAGTGATAGTCTGATAGTTTTCCATACAGATAGTCTCTATGCATATGTGAAACAAGCTGAGTCCGCGACAGATGTTCCACAGGTTCAGCCGAGGGCTCGTGCAAGCGAGCGCAGTGATTGGATATTTTGAAGTGTCTTCACAAATGAAAATCTGCGGGCCGCACAGTCCGGTCATTCTGAGTGCATTTGCACACACAGACTTATTTACACAACGATGCCCCTACACACAGACACTTTCACACACAGACGCTTTTACACACAGACGCTTTTACTTTTACACACAGACACTTTTACACCCAGAGACTTTTACACGCAGACACATTTACACAAACACGTTTACACACAAACATTTTTACACACAAACACTTTTACACACAGACACTTTTACACACAGAAGCTTTTACACACAGACGCTATTACACACAGACGCTTTTACACGCAAAAGTTTACACACAAACAGTTTTACACACAAACACTTTTACACAGAGACGCTTTTACACACAGAAGCTTTTACACACAGACGCTATTACACACAGACGCTTTTACACACAGACGCTTTTACACACATTTTACACACAGACGCTTTACACACATCGCAATTTTACTTCAGTTTTTGGCGATCCAACCTCATTTCGTGCGAAAGGGACGTGCGAAAGGGTCGCGCGGGACAAGTTGAAATCGCAATTTTACCTCAGTTTTTGCCGATCGAACCTCATTTCGTGCGAAAGGGTTGCGCGGGACAAGTTGAAATCGCAATTTTACCTCAGTTTTTGGCGATCGAACCTCATTTCGTGCGAAACAGTCCACCGGAAACACGAAATCGCAATTTTACCTCAGTTTTTGACGATCGAACCTCATTTCGTGCGAAAGGGTTGCGCGGGACAAGTTGAAATCGCAATTTTACCTCAGTTTTTGGCGATCGAACCTCATTTCGTGCGAAAGGGAAGTTGAAATCGCAATTTTACCTCAGTTTTTGGCGATCGAACCTCATTTCGTGCGAAAGGGTTGCGCGGGACAAGTTGAAATCGCAATTTTACCTCAGTTTTTGGCGATCGAACCTCATTTCGTGCGAAACAGTCCACCGGAAACACGAAATCGCAATTTTACCTCAGTTTTTGACGATCGAACCTCATTTGGTGCGAAAGGGTTGCGCGGGACAAGTTGAAATCGCAATTTTACCTCAGTTTTTGGCGATCGAACCTCATTTCGTGCGAAAGGGTTGCGCGGGACAAGTTGAAATCGCAATTTTACCTCAGTTTTTGACGATCGAACTTCATTTCGTGCGAAAGGGTTGCGCGGGACAAGTTGAAATGTGAGAAAGATGTGAGAAGATGAGAAGATGTGAGAAGATGTGAGAAGATGTGAGAAGATGTGAGAAGATGTGAGAAGATGTGAGAAGATGATGTGAGAAGATGTGAGAAGATGTGAGAAGATGTGAGAAGATGTGAGAAGATGTGAGAAGATGTGAGAAGATGTGAGAAGATGTGAAGATGAGAAGATGAGGAGAAGATGGGAGGATGAGAAGATGTGAAGATGAGAAGATGTGAAGATGTGAGATGAAAAGATGTGAAGATGAGAGAAGATGTGAAGATGAGAGGATGATGAGAAGATGGAAGATGAGAGGATGTGAAGATGAGAGGATGTGAAGATGAGAAGATGTGAAGATGAGAAGATGTTTTACAGGCCCCCACTATTGGAAGAACCCTGCGCTCAGACGCTCTCGGGAAAAATGATCAATATACTATCATATTTCCTCATGTTCATCAAGGCATCCACCTAAGGGATCTTAAAGGGGTTCATCCCCGATATTTCATACTTGTTTTCGGTACCTGCATGTTCCACTCAACGGCACATGCTGATGGGTCCGGTCCAGCTTCAGTCCACGAAGCCCACCAAAAAGGCTTTGGATACCAACATTTGGGGTCACTTCCGGGATTAATGTTAGTTGATCTTCCGGCACCATGGAGCGCATCGGAATTGTCTGTAAGACGTGATATCATTTCGGATTTTGTTGCTCTTGATTTGAGATATACCAAGTCCTATTTCTTTGATGGTGATCATTTGCAAAGGACTGCGCCTTCGCACACGACGTCGCAAGTTCGGGGAGCTCAGTGGTTGAGTTTGTTGCTGCTAGAAAATCCATACTTCCAGTTCCAAACAATTCCAAGTTGAAGATTTTAGCCAACAAATCAATGGATTGGTTTAAGGGAAAATCTACAGGAAACCATAGAATTTCCCACTAAATATGGGGTTTTCCTGTAAGTTTTCCCTTAAACCAATCCATTTTAGCCAAAGCTTAAATGGTTTTGAGATGTTTTCTCACATGATTTTATGATGGATTAAAGAAGTTTCAATCAACAATCATGGGGACAGAACCGTTAATAGAACCAATGAAACTGGTGATAGAAATGAGGATTTTCATGAATGTATCATAACAACTTTGTTAAAATTTGATCCACTTCAAGAGCAAAAAAACATCATCCATGAAACTGGTGCGCTGAGGTCCCTTGGCCAGGAATCGCCGGGAGGCGAGACGAAAAGCGCCCAGCGGTGGCCTTATTTTTCATTGGCAAAACGGAGATGAAACATGGTAACAATGAGACTCATTTATGTTGTCGTGTTTAAACATGTTTAAACATATATGTGTTTTTTTCAGATTTGGCATCATGTTGAACTTCATGTTTGGTAATTATCTTCATGCGTGTTCACCAAATTTTGGACATGCCCAAGGACTTTAAGGACTCAAGTATTTTACTGCAGAGGTATGCTGGCAAAATTTCCTTTTGGTTGGAATCAAACTTCCTAATTTAGGCAACAAATTCCAGTGTCACTGAAGGATTATTTGCGGCAACCAGGTGTTGAAGTTCTAGCATATTTGGAGCAACAAAATCATATCGCGATGTGGTAAACCCAATAATTAACCATCCCCCAGTCATCATCACCTATTTATTGCTTATACAAACCATCCCGAAATGTGACGTTTCTTGTTGGGTTGCCCACAGAATTTCATTTGTGTGGCTATGGGTTTATGTCAAGTCACCATGTCGTTTTGTGGGAGGCCAGCAGCCCATGTTGACCCAGTCACAAATAGCTGGAGGTTTCTGAAGTCATGGGGGTAGCCCAGACTCGCTGGATGATTGAGGGGTACCCCCATATCTCAGAAAAATTGTAGAGATGTACATCGGTTTCACCATGTTTCACCCATGTTCATGAGATTAATGTGAACTGCGGATTAGTAAATCCATGTAAATCCCCTGGCTGTAGGGAGGTACCATATAAGTAGCAGGTGATTTATCACTTTTGAGGGGTAATCCTCCTAAAGAATCCACCTTGGAATAAAGATCCTGGGTTGATCTGCTTATGTACTCGGTTCCCAATTGGATAGCCATGTTGGTTCGCAATCGTTTTGGGATGGTGAAATATGTTGTGATGACCTGCCTCTTCATAAAATATCAATATGTTATTGACAATAATCATTATATATATAGCATTGCTAACAATGTTGATAGTATATGATAATATTATGACTCTTGAGAGCCGTCTCGATAATTCACTATTGATAAGAATAGTGATAATGATAAGACATGTAAAATAACTATCATATAGTTGTATCAAATGTTGGTAACACCATATATGTATACAACACATACACTTATATACAAATATACACCATATATATATTCATATATATATATATACACCATATATATATATACACATTTGTATATATATATATGTATACATACTATATATATTTATATGCAACCCACCACCAATACCCACCTCCAGATGTGTTCAATCTATCCTTTTATATTGTTTGGAAACATTGCTTCTTTTCAGAATATATCAAGTCTACCTTGTTTAGCCTTCTCTCTTAAATTAAAGAACGCGCAACGGATCTTGAAAGAAGAAAACGTATGATGTTTAAAAATAAAAACAAATATGTGCACCATATACGGTGCATTCTTCAAAAACCGGTGCAACAGTCCTTTAAAGGAAAAAAAACATGTCTTTCAAACAGCAAGTTCATTTTGAAAACAAATACATGTTTATCTTGAAGAAGTACATCCAATTGACATGAGACTTTTTTTCAAGAAACACGTTCATTCAAAGGGTGCAGCATTCCTTAAGCAAAAAGAACATTCCTTTTCAATAAGCAGCATGTCTTTAAAGAAGGTCACTTTTCTTTCAAGAAACATGCTTCACTTCAAAGAGGTAGGCAGGGTAGCATTTGTTGGAAAACGGTGCGTGTGTCAAGCAAACACTTCATTTTAAGGGTGCATGATTACGTTCCAAAAACTGAGTGCATACTAACTTTTTGAAACGACACTATTCCTAGATTAGAAGTATTTTGCAAGATGTTCTGTGAAAAACAAAGGACTTTAGCTTAAATGCAGTATTACTTCACATCAACTGATATTTCCTGGATTGTAGCATTATTTTGAAGATGCAATTCTAATTGACAACAGCTGGATTCCTCAGCAGGCACTTTCATCCAAAAGATGCAGCATTGTTTGAAAATTCATTCCATTTCAATAGGTAGCACTCCATTCAAAAGGGGCACTGTTCATCTCAAAGAGGTAGTGTCTTTTTTGTTTTTGTTGTTGTTGTTGTTTTCATTTCACAAACAAAGTAAGTACACACTATCAGGTTTAAACAGGATCAGCACATACTCAAGTGATAAAGCACACCATTTCCTGAAGGAAGCCATATGTTGTAAAAGGTATTTACAACATTGCAGGGCAGTCTTCAAATTGGCGCAGCATTTCTTCAAAGGAAATTGCATGCCGTTTATAAATCTAGTTTACATGGAAGAAAATGCATGTTTCTCTTGAAGAAGTACATCTAGCTGACATGTTTTTTGAACAAACATTTTCGTTCAAAGAGTGCAGCATTCCTTGAAAAGAAGCATTTCTTTTCAATAGGTAGCATGCCTTTACAGAAGGTCACTTTTCTTCAGAAGGGGCACTGTTAATCTCACAGAGTCGTCGCATTTGCGAAGTTTTTTGTTTAAACAAACACGGTTCGTTTTTGTCCTTTTAAAGTATGCACTATTACATACTATTACCATCAAAAAAAATGTGCACACTGACTCTAGAAAGCACAATGTAGCAGTACTTGTACCACATGTGCAGCACGGTTTTTGTTTCATATGTATATATATATAGTTACACATATATTTATACATACTTATATATATATATTATTATATAGAAATATATGAAACAACTCCATTGATTGGCCATCAAAAACCAACCTTTGTCCCTCGTTTTTTCACCTCCGGAGGCTGCCAGTCCTTCCCGCGCCCGAGCTAGGGCCAGCAGGGTGTGCCCCGCAGGGGTCTGAAGGTATTGGTTGGGTAATGAGTCAGTGGGTAAATCTATCAACATCTATCAACATCTATCATTTATCAACATCTAGCATTTATCAACACAATCTATCATGTATATTCATTTATCAATATCTATCATTGGGCATATGATTTTTATTGCGTAGTGATAGATGAATCTCGATGAGTCAATGGGTAAATCATCTATCTAGATGGTAGTTATGCTAGATGAATGCTAGCTGAACAGCAATGATTCATATCTTCGCACAAGCAAACTATCCGTACAACCATTCATGGGTAATTCAGCTATGAATGGGTCATAGCAAACTGTTGAGTCCTGAGGTATTGGGTCAAGTCGCTGTTTTTCTCCCTTGTCAAACATGGCAAGCCGGAACATCCCCGAACGAAATGGTGGTTTATAGCTAGGAAAGTCAACTATGCATGGAAATTTTTACATTACCATTTTTGATAGGGCCAACCTGGACAATAAATATCTTGTTGATCTCATCCCCCTTCACATTAAACGACATTAAACACCTCCAATTGAATGCATACTATTCCAGGACTTTGAAAAATAAACACACCAATACACATGGTCAATTTCAGATGGTTTAGTGCTTACTATATACATCATATACACATATATATATATATATATACTACACATCATATCCTCGTTTAGAGCGAACAATTCAACGTATTCAAGCAATCATCAGAATCATTTGTTGGTTTGCTTGTATGAACTTGGTCCATGCTCAAGCCGAAAACTAGGATTTGAATCTGTACGTCCGATTTATTGAGAAAGTAATCCCATCTCCCTATATTAAGAAACCGCACTCTATAGTTCCAAAGATATGATTTGATTCCCTACATCCACAATGGTTTCTGGGGTGTGTTGAATATTAGGGGGATGGGATATAGAAATGGCCATTAAATGATGAATGGAATGGGGTACCCTATGTTCAAACAAACACCCATGTCTATATATATATATATACATGATAATATATACATATAATATATATATATATATATGATTATATATGCATATACAATTATTTGGAGGATAATTGCTGAGAATGCTTGACCCTCTATTATTTGTTGGCATATGTTTGCATGTTTTGACACCAATACTGATCTGTTGTGTTGGACCATTGGCATTCCATTCTTGAGTCATGGCCATTTGGTGTGGACAGATTCGAATGATCTATGCCAAACCTGTGCGGTTTAATTTTTGACCAACTACCCATACATCATACATACATATATATAGTATTTTATACTTTAATTTATACACATGTGCACATATACACATATGTATTTATACACATTCATCATGAACACATGTACTGTGTATATATATATAATGCATTGAATGAATATCCGTGCTGCCCTCTCTTTTGATCGCCGCTGTGCCAGGACAAGACATTGCTTTGCAAATTCTGGCTGAAGAATCGATGCCAGCGGCAAAATTGCAACTTCGCGCATGGCGAGGAGATCTGACGACCCGTCTGGGGAAGAGGTTTGTTTCTTGCCCTTAAAGATCGGCAATTAAAAGGGTCCGTGTTAGTTTCTGGGATGCGTCTACTATATGGATTGTCTTGGATCTGTATGGAATTTCAGAATTATATGTCGTTCGCTTTGTCGTTTTGTCCCAAACCTTCCCCCAGCAATTGTGCGACAAGTCTGGAGACGGGATTGTTCTTGTGTTATTGTGATTGTTCTTGTTGTTCTTGCTACTTGTTGTGGTGTTCTGTCTTTTTTTGGCTGTTCTCCTCGATGTCCTTGTGTTTCCTCCACTAAGAATGTGTCCAGGAAGAGAAAAGACGGGCATGCAAACAGATACCCTGCATCTTTGAGGCTTGGGCTGACGGTCTCACGCTCCCTGCCGTGAAAAAACGTAGTTCAATACAACAGAACTCTGACCCAGAAGAAATCGTTCGAAATTGGTTTCAGTGCTTGCACCCCTCGCAATATACCGATTATTTTGCCCTTTGTTCTCGTTAAACTAGACCTTGATCAAACCTGACAGACTTGGGTTGATGGGGTTCTCTGAAAATAGTGTGTATAATCCCGAATCCCATGTGGTTCATTATCGTTATATATGTATATAATTATGTATATATATAATTTTATATTTAATTATATTTAATTATGTTTATAATTATGTATATAATATTATATATATAATATTTTAATTATGTATATAATTATGTATATAATGATGTATATAATTTTATTTATAATATTATGTATAATTATGTATATAATTATGTATATATATATGTATATAATTATGATTAGTTCAGTATATAATATTATATACAATATTATATATAATATTATATATAATATTATATATAATTATGTATATAATTATGTATATAATTATGTATATAATTATTTATATATAATTATGTATATAATTATGTATATAATTAGATTATATATATAATTATATATATAATTATATACATATGTGTCATTCTCACCAGCAATAAACAGTCATTTTCGCGGCACGAGCTCATCCCCATTTTTTGATCAGTTCATGCTTTCATTATGGGGCTGCACCATGATGCTGTGTATCAATGGTTTTATAGCAATCATATCCGATCATTAACTGGATATTAGATGCTAATTGTCCATTAACTATATATATATATTGGATATTCATCGCTTTTGCATAGCATTTATTCATGCAGCCACATGCAGCCATGGTTAACCATGGTAGAAAATGTGGCTGTGACCATCCGAAAAGGATCTTAGTTTGGATCTTCAGGGATGGTAAATGTGTTTTTTGCTCTGTAGGCTCAGTACATGCATATTTCAATTAATATATATATATATACATGTATTTATTTGTTTATGTATATGTAATATGCACATATGACCCCATCCCCCTATTGTTGCATACAGTATCCCCCTACAACGCCTGGTTTCATATTAAATTTCTATACTTTGAGGTCCCTTATTGGTGGCTTCAATATCGGGGAAATGGGATGATCTACCTTTTCTGTACCTATATACCGTATATATATATATAATCACATATATATATATACACATTATTATACATATGCATATAGAGATATAATATGTATACATATACATATACATACAAAGCTATGTATGATACAATGTTCACATATATCATATATCCTCTAGAGTAAACTCACATTTTGTCATGGAAAATCAGCTTTACATATACAGCATAGCTATGTTATAGATCGAGTATGTTATAAACATCATACATCAAAAAAAACATCAGCTGTACATTCATATACCAACGAAGTAAATTGGCTATGGTTTATGTAACATAGATGAATGTAAACATACATTACAATGTAAAACATCAAATTGGGAATCCCAACTGACAAATATTTTTCAGAGGGGTAGGTATACCACCAACCAGCCATGGAAAATGGCCCATTTATAGATGATTTTCCCAGCTATAAACATCCATTTATAAGGGATTTTCCATGGCTATGTTAGTCATAACCAGAGGCTATACCATCATATAATACATATATCCTAATTAATCCCATTAATTCCCATTAAATCACCATTAAACCACCATTAAACCACCATATGTTAGTCATAACCAATGTAAAGCATCCTACTTGTGTGTTATAAACATTACAATCAGCTACCAGGCCGGCTGCCGCCTGGGCGCTGAGTGCCTCTACGCGTCGCTCGGCCATCAGCCATGGGGCGACCGTTGAACCTGGTTAGGATTCGGGGAATTATCCCAAGATGGTCTTATTTCAGGTTAGTGAAGAATTATCATTTACCCAGACATATTAGGAGGTTTCCTAAAATAGAGGTACACCGAACATGGATGCTTTAGAATGAAAAATCCGAACATAAAATGGATGATTTGGGGGTACCACAATTTATGGCAACCACCATATGTACATATATATATATATACTTGAATATATCCCATGATGCTCTCCATGGTGCTGGAATATGTATCAACTCATTTAGCCCCAAAAATTAGCCATGTTGGATCATGTTGGTAGGTATACCGTAAACATGTGTATACCAGCACCATGGAGCATTTGGGTATAGCAAAATTGGCGGATATACTGAATATAGCCCGGTATGTTGGATAATCTTAATGGTCAAATACCAGACATGGATAAGTAGTGATAAATATCCACATGAATATACCCATTATGTTTTGGCTTTTACTAACTTTCACCCAAAAAATAATGCGGACTTCTGTTCGTTCAAAAAGATGCCCTGGTCACCTTGGTGAATGGCAGGTGAAAATCCATGGTGAAGATGGATGATCTTAGGGATATTAATACGATACATATAGATATACATATATATATATATATATATTAATGGGATATACCCTAATCATATTAAATATCATGGGGGAAGTATACTTGCTCGAATATTGTTGACTGGCAGCTTATCTATGACTACCTCTGACTGTAAGCCGCTGGGAACCATTAACATTAGTTTTCCTGATGTTTCCAACATTACGAAATATATATATATATATATATCATTCACACCATTGGTTTTTGTGTTTCCCTCCATTCCCTATTGGATTTTCTCGGTCAGCGGCTTAACAAGTTATTTTTTAGTCCCTACGCCTCTGAAGGTCCTTGGATGGTCCAGCTTTTGCTGCTATTTCTTTTAGATGTTTGACTGAAAATAGGCTACTCCAACCTAATCCACTCCACTGGTTATCATTGTTTTTTGTTTTTTTCCGGTGTTTTGATCAAGTGTTATTCTAGGGTAAGTAAATCTACCATTTTCAGAACATCCGAAATCCGTATCGTACTGTTACATATATATATATATATAATTATATATATACGGTATATCCCATTAATATTAGCATTAGGTGCATCCCAGCATTTCTGAACATGAAATGCTGTGAAGCTTGGATTCCATGAACTCTCCCATGATGGTTGGTTCAACATATCCATATTTTTTGTGTTGGTAGAAAGAACCCCACTTCTATCCCACCATATCTTTGTTTGTTGTTGATTACTGTAAACCATTTTTTTGCTGTTTAGGCCCCATCTTCTTCTTGGTTTATATGTATATATATATAGGTTTATGTAGAGAGTTGGGGGAGTCAGCTGGCAGATGCCCGAGTCAGGCAACTGAGTCAGGCTCCAGAGTCAGATACTCACAATAGCTGAGTCACATCAGAACAATGGCTGAGTCAGGTCAAGAATATAACCAAGCAAAACAATCACACACAAAACAATGTGTTTTATACCAAGCTGTGGAGATGAGTTTTTTTTTCGCTGGTAGCTTTGACAATGATTTCTTTCGGCCTGGAGCCATGTGTTGCAGAACCTCTGATTGCACAGATGTCAAGCTGCTCTGGCAACGTGTGGACGTTCTGACTGCTGCTTGCGGCGGGGAACTGAGCTGTGAGTTGGTTAAATTCAGGCCAGAATTCTCAAGACTTGGTGCTGCAACGTGTTTTTCCATGTGCTTCTGCAAGGCCAACCTTGGTGACTGTGTGAGAGGGGGTAGTTGCTGGTCGCCACACACCCCCACACACCCACCCCCACACACCACACCCCCCACCCCACCCACCCCACCACACCCACCCACACACACACCCACACACACACACACACCCACACACACCCACACACACCCACACAAGCTGCTGCAGAGCTGGGGATCATGTACAGGGTGAAGGTGCCAGTGGTACCAGTGTCATCCCTGCCCTATGGCAATTTTTTCGGGACGGAAAGGGTCAACAATTTTGGTTTCCACCCTCTGCTGGGAGCAAGCCGCGGTCAGAACATATCGAGCAAGGAACAGATCTCGACAGGACCTCCAAGCGCAGCAGGAAGGTGCCGCGACTACGCCCTCCTGACTTCCATGCCGCTTTCTGGATCATGGCATGGTTGCAGGAGCGGCTGAGGCACCTATACGAGGAGCGCTTCGGAAAAGAGCCTCAAGGCGGCAATCACGCCAGGTGCGTGAATTACAGAAGCTTTGCCAGGGAGTACGCCATGACTTTCGGCCAGCCCGCGCACAAGTACCTTGAAGCCCTGACAGATGACCGCAGGTCGGTCTGGAACGTTCACGGGCTCATCTTCAGCCTGCAGCAGTACATGAAGTACATGGCAGGCAAGAACCTCTCCATGGGTCAGAGAGTGCATTTCAGTTCCCTGACCTTCGCTTGGAGGAAAATGACATAGTTCGACTCAGTGTCGAAGTGGCGCATCTGGCGTGGCATTTGTTGCCTCGCACGCCTCTGCACCTCCTCTCATGAACGGCATTTTTGATGCGTTCAGGCAAGTGTGTCGAACGACCCGTTCTGGGAAGTCGACCGTTGCCTCTCTCATGAACTGCTGTGTGCAAGGTTTCTTGCAGTGTTCAGGCAGTTGTGCCGAACGACCCGTTCTGGGAAGTCGACCGTTGCCTGCTACCAACCTAGAATGATGGGCCGAGAAGAAATCAAGGGTGCTGCTTGCATGGGGGATATGCAGGGAGCCGTATCACAAGCCATAGGCGCATTTAAATTGTTCACAGCATTTACCAGGAATTTGCACCTTATATCCAGAAGACCATGGAGTGGGCCTAAGGAAAAAAAACATTGGGCAGATTAATTGCGCCAGGAAGCGGCCCCGTCACACGGCCAGCTGTGCGGAACAGGCATTGGTGTAAGATCAGGTGCTTCCATGTGAATCAAGCGCGGGTGCCTCTGTGGTCAGTGAGTCTATGAGCTCTTTGCCTTGTGCTTTTTGAAGTTACTATGTCTTCATCATGAATGTAATGAAGCGGGCAGGGAATCTATCATGATCCTCCTGGCAATGCCATGCCGCAGCAGCTCGGTACTAGACTGTATACTGAACCAGTAAATGCGCAGGGTATATCCGGCAAGATACCATACCAGGTAACATTACGCTAAGATATCCTACAAGGAATCAAAAATTTAGGTACTGCATGCGCAGCCCCCTCGACCTGTACTGTGCATGTCAACCTGGACGCAGGTGTCAACGGGGAGTTCAGTACCTTAACTGCACCTGATCCAGCATCACTGTGTTTCTTTCTCCCGCCCGCCCCACCCGCCCAGATATGGCGTGGGACAGCCATCTAAAGGGCTTTCCTTTCCGGGCATCTGGCGCGCAGTATTTCTGCGTTGGGCTGGTGGTTTTCTTTTGGCGCGTGGTGGCTTCTGCCCGTCCTGGGTGGTTTTCTTTTGTGGTTGTGGCTGGTGTTTGTTGTTTGGTGCTCTGGGATGCTCTGGGGCCCCTCGGGGCTTCGGCCTGCCCTGGGCTGTCTCCGTTCCTTCTGGCGGTTGTTTGTCTTTTGGCGCTCTGGGGCTTGTGCCCACCGAGGTGTTTTTCTCTTCTTCTTTTTAGCTATACGTTTGGCGTGTGTTCTCTTGCCGCTCCGTGCGGCTTCTGCTCACGGTTGGTTTACATGTCAGATAGACTGCCGGACTAGATGCCAGATAGAATGTCCGATAGAATGTCAGAATATACGTCAGATAAGATGTGAGAAAGAATGTCAAAATGACGAATTTGTAATATCTAGATAGAATGTCACTTGGTGAGGATCACTCGAAGAAAGTAATTTCAGCAGTCTTGGGTAGTATGCAACGCAAGGGGCGGGTTAATCGTCGAACTTGTTGTTTTACTCTCGGTTCCGCTACATTGGTGGCTGGCATATATTCCACCACGGCCTGAGATACCAATCTCTTACCGGGTAACATCTGAATCATGTTTGAAAGGTTCTTGAAGTTTTCCATGTTTGGCAGGTTCAAATTGCAAGAAATTGGAATGGCATCACTTAAAAAGATTTTCCGGTTTCCTGATGAGGGTTGGTCTTAGGTTGTGAAGCAGATGGCTTACAGTGTAAAGCAACAATCGCGAGAACAGACGGGGTGTGGTGGCAAAACGTGTCGGCAGGCCCAGCTATGCCTCCTAAACGAAGAGTTTCTGACTTAGGCGCGACGCAGAACGCCGTGGGTGATGGTTTAGTTTTGGGCGCAAGCAATATTAGAATTCGAATGTGAGCCGCATGGTTTTGCCGTGCAAGCTATGATTTGTTTGTTCGCTCTGATCGGACAAGTGCGTTCAGTCAGTCTGGTGTTTTTTTCCTCGCGTTTCATGTATTTTGGCTTGGGAAAAAAGCAGAGTGACTTAAACAGAAACAGTCAGTGCACATGGGCGCAGGTGGTGGCCCCATGATTTGCAGTCCACTGACATCAGCCGCGCACCTGCTGACCTGCTGCGCACTGCTGCGGCAAGTTTCTCCGGTTGCCGGGACAGCGATTTTTTTTCGCAAACTTGGATGAACCAGATTATTTGCGAAACCCTTCGCAAGAAGCAAACTCCATAGAAAGGTTGTGAAGATTTTGCCGCTTGAAATGGCTAAACATTTGTCATTGGGAATGATCAGCAAATAGATATACATATATGGATCCGTAGATAGAGATTTGCAATCTTGTGGAGCCGAGAAACAAGGCCGCTTTAGATGGCTCAGCCTCCAAACCTTTTCATGCAGGCCAGGTCACAGGAACCAAAAACATTTGCAGCCTTGGAACTTTGACTTGTTAGTTTTGATTTCAGATTTAATTTCTCATGTGAGGTTCAGGTCTTGGCTGGCCGTATGGGTTTGAGAATCTGTCCCCGGCCTCGAAGATTCCAAGGAATATGGGACCAGATGATGCTGACCGCCGCTACGATGGCGGATGTTTAGGACACTGATGGAGAATGTCTTCATGAGCCGGGCCCCTGGTTCAATTGCATGTTCAGAAGCTGAGCTAGACATCAATTTGAACGTTTCATGTGACCTGTTTCTTTTTCAAGCAGGGTAACTTCAGTTTGTTGCGAAGCATTTCCCTCAAGGGAGGAAAGGGGCGCCGGTGACAGTGAGTGCCAATCCAGCGTCGAGAGCAGGCGTGGTTGTTGGGTTCTGCTTGCCGCCATGAACCAGAATCTACCCAGAGAGTGGGCATGATTTGAGAACGCAGTGGGGCGAAAGGAAACCAAGCTTCGCGGACACCGGAATTGAAATACCTGCAACAGACATGTGGGTTGAAGAGCAGTTCAGTTTCTACCCGCAAACCTTAGCTTGCGTTGCTACAGGAAGACATGTTCATAATTGAAATTCCCTGCCGGCCTTGTGACGTATCGAGTTGATTCAAAGTGTTCGCTGTCCGCCCCTTCTAGTTTGCGCAGGCCATGACGATGGTTGAAACTGTTGTGGGCAACGTGAGGAAGAGGATGTTTGAAGAGCCAGCGGAGATGACATTCTTCTTGGCACTGCTGCCAGAGGAACTTTGTCAGCGGACATGTTTATAACCCCTTTCCACCAAAAAATACACCAGCATAGACCCCAAACAGCACCAATCCATGCTTCCAAGAAGGTCATGTGCAATTCAAAAGCCACTGATCATTTCAATTGTTACTTACCTTCATTCATTGCTCATTTCGAAATTCATTGGTCAGAGATGAAATCGAAAAAGGAACACAAGAAGCCTGAGTAGAAACGGAACCATGCAATCGTGGCGGAACAAAACCGTTTTCCTGAGAAAATGAAAAGAAGGGAGAAGAAGGGACATAAGCACCGGAACCCGAGCCGGACAAGGAGAAACCAGGAAATTAAAATGGAACAAAACCCTCTTCCTGACAAAAGAAAGAAGGGAGACAAGTACCGGAGCCAGAACCGGAACCAGAAGGAACCAGGAAATCATGATGGAACACAACCCCGTTTCCTGAAAAAAGAAAGAAGAGATAAAAAGGGAGACAACCACCCGAATCCGAGCCGGAACCAGGAGCAACCAGCAAATCATGATGGAACAGAACCCCTTTCCTGAGAAAAGAAAGAAGAGAGAAGAAGGGAGACAAGCACCGGAACTTGAGCCGGAACCAGGAAACAGAACACCATTTCCTGAGAAAAGAAAGAAGAAAGAAGAAGGGAGACAAGCACCGGCACCAGAGCCGGAACCACCAGGAACCAGGAAATCATGGTGGAACAGAACGCCATTCTGGAGAAAAGAAAAAAGAGAAGAGAAGGGAAACAAGCACCTGAACACGAGCCGGAACCAAAAGAACCAGGACATCATGATGGAACAGAACCCCTTTCCGAAGAAAAGAAAGAAGAGAGAAGAAGGGAGACAAGCACCGGAACCCCAGCCGGAACCAGGAAAAACCACGAAATCACTCCTGAGAAAAGCAAGAAGAAAGCAGAAGGGAGACAAGCCCCGGAACCAGAGCCGGAACCAGCAAGAAACAGGAAATCATGATGGAACAGCTTCCTTTTTTGAGCAAAGAAAGAAGAAACAAGAAGGGAGACAAGAAGGGAGACAAGAAGGGAGACAAGCCCCGGAACCAGAGCCGGAACCAGCAAGAAGCTGGAAATCATGATGGAACAGCCTCCTTTTTTGAGCAAAGAAAGAAGACACAAGAAGGGAGACAAGAAGGGAGACAAGCCCCGGAACCAAAGCGGGAACCAGCAAGAAACAGGAAATCATGATGGAACAGCCTCCTTTTTTGAACTAGGCCCAGAGGAAGGCCCGACCCATTTCCTTGGAAAATGCGACGCGAGGTGACGCAGATTGGAGGAGTCTGAAGTGGAGCTGTTCTTGCGTTATTCAGATGCGCCGAATCGTGCACAGTTGACAGCTATAGATGTGCCACTTCGGGTTCCTTCGGAACACCATTTACTTTTCTATTTTTGGAGCGGTTGTATTTTTTCGGAGTATGGATGCTGTGCAGTGACGGGTGTGCATCTTTTCGTGGCAACACAGTTGTCACAGTAGCTTCGCCGCCGCGCGTTTCACGCTTTCGACAAAGACTTTGATTTCCAAAAAACAACTCGGGACTCAGGGGAAAAAGCCTGCTGGCGGAGCTAGTGCGGTTGAGCCGTGGCAGGCTTCAAGCTCCTAGTCACCTACAAGCCTGACTCACCCATTCGTTCTTTCCGACTCACCCAACGAGTCATTTCTGACTCACTCATTAGCTCGGGCCGACTCATCCGACCCGACTCACCCGTCACCCTGTTTATGTATATATATATATATATATATATATATATACTACGCCATTATATGGCCACTTATTTTTGCTTAAACCCTATATTTTTACTGGTTGACTAGCTCCCCATGTATGTTTGGTTAAGGGGATTTGAATCACAATTGTTGGTTGCATCCCATGTAATAGAGGAGACATGATCTGCCTGAGCGCCCAACTGAACCTGAGGCATGCTTGGGAGACAGACAGTGGGGAAGCTGAGACAAACAGAGAACTGCCAGATCTGCATCTGAATGAGTGATCATACCCCATATGTACTATGTACCTTGAATCCAATGGTAAATCATAATTGTTCCTATTAAAATTTCCACTTGGGGGGATACCTCCATTTTATCTGACACACCCATTATTATATGTATGTATGTATGTATGTATGTATGTATGTATGTCTGTATATATAATTATATATATATATATGTACACAACTGTAAAATATATACATACATGCATATATATATATATATAATCATTAAATCATGAACTCATTAATACCTTCACTATTTACAACTTACAACTGGTGTCCATATATGTATATATCTGCCAGTCGTGGTATCAAAACGTCGAACCCATGGTGTTCTTCCGGCAGTGCAGATTTCAGGGATATCCCATCGAAGAAGTCATGATTTCAGTAGTGTTTTAAAGGGACATAGTATGTGTAGAATAGGAACATCATATGCAATATATGATGGAATAATAGGGATATATGGGATATATAAATATATATATATATAATGGATATAATGATATATAACGGCAATAATATATATATATATATAATAGGGATATATATATATAATAAAAAATAATAATAATAGGGATATATAATGGAATATATACTGATATATATGTATATATAATGGTATATATTGGGACATATAAAATGATATATAATGGAATATAGTCCCATCCCGCAAAAAAAAAACATAAAAAACACTTCCCTTTATGGTTATCAAAGATATGTTTTTTTTCGTCCCTACCTTTTTAGCATCGTTTCTGGGATGGCATGAGTTGGATTGAAGTGACTCCTGGTAGCCTATCGCACATCCTTGGACAAAGCCATGCCTATAAAGGGCCTACATGGTTGATATATCTACTGTACTTATTGTACTTGTACATCACATATATACATCATATTGTATCCCATGATATCCCCATTGTACCTGTTTTTTACAGTGAAATTAAATGGTTCATCGTTTCTCCCAGCAGTGATAATCAATGCTAACCAGGTTAATCCAGAAGTACGCCAGCAATAGATGAGTCATTGGATTTTTACTTTTGTTTTCTTTCATGAAATCATGAAGACATTAACTATATATATATATATACAACTGGTGTTCATATGTATATATATATATATAGAGAGAGAGTGGGACGCTGTGGAGGGCTGATTTTTGCGCTGTTTTTTGCACAGTAAAACAAAAAAATCAGCCCTCCACAACGTCCCTTTCTGTATATATATATATATAGATATAGTCATCCCCAAAAGATAAACAAATAGATGGAAAAGTAAATCCCTACTAATTTCATGGTGATTTACTTTCCCATCTATTTGAGGATATATATATATATATATACACATGTATCTACCAAGTGCTAAATCCTTCATTTGGGCACAGAAAACCCAGCCAGCTCTGCGGCCCTGAGGTCCAGAAACCCAGGAGCGCTGGATGCACTGGATTTTTGGATGGTGCCCTTTGGTTATTTAACATATATAGCTAGATATGGTGATAGATGATAGATAATAAATGACCCATTAGCACATGATAATATAATAATGATGATTTACCTATGAAAAAATATAGTTATAACCGATGAGAATATAATAATGATGGATAATATAGCTATATTGATGATGATGGGCCATAATATTTTGGGTGCTTATTCACAACAATCGAGAATGACCCATTTTTAAGCATTTATAGGTGATATTATTGATTAGCCATGGAACATATGGTGATAAGTACCAGTTCGCAAACCGTTAAATTACAACAGGATATTAAGATACATGATTTGGGGGGTGAAGTATACCTTTTCAGAAAGTACTCCGATCGATAGGGTATATCATATGTACATTGCATAGGAGCTGTATACATAATTAGTTCCACTATGATTGAAAACCCCCAGAAACCATGGTTACAACGTAGGGTATACATTAAAAAAAAAAAACCTATCTTTGAGACCATGGAATGCGGAAGCACAGATTTTTACAAGCAAGTTTTTCGGGTTCGAGATGGACCAAACTAGTGCACAAAAGGGAAACCAGCCGGATGATGATGATGATGATGATGACGACGGTGACGACGACGACGACGAAGACGACGACGACGACGATTATGATGACGAGATGATGATGATTGATTACGTTTGTATGTTCACTCGTTCCCTCATACTAACTAGTTAAAATTTAACATGCAAAACATGAGAGTTTTCGTTCATGTCCCAGAAATTCCTGTGCATTCAATATTGGAATAGGATCACGTTCCAAGGCCATCACATCAGGTCACCAATCAGGTCTCATGTTTGATCATATGTCCCAGACTCCAATCTAGATTAACACGGGAAACCTGCCTGCACGTGGATTATTCGTGGTGCAGAAAGGAAAGGTATGAGGTTTCAGTGTTCTAGAAATTCCATGTGCTTATATAATATATATATATATGCTATATGATACACGTATTTCACATTTACATACATCTATTCACTTCGAACACTGTACATTTCGGATCTTTTGAAGGCCTTCTGGGTGTCATTGTCAGAGAGCAATAATCATAGTTTGACTGGCCGAGCCAAACTGCTTGATATCCCTGCCCTGTGGATCCCTTTGGTTCGTGAATGTTCGTGAAATCAAGTTTGGGGTTCGTTAACATCCCCCAGTTTGGGTGTTGATCCTTACCCTCCGGCAATACGAGGCAATGGGAAATCCCCGCTATAAATGGATGCTTTTAGTTGGAAAATCATCTACATTCACACCTTGGATTATTGGAGGATATCTTTTCCTATTTGGATGATATATAGACGTATCACACCTATCTTTGTCATGGGAAGCCCGTAGTAATAGCTGTATCCAAGTTCGGAAAGTCATCCTTGGGGTTCCATCTTGAATGTGGGTGATGTACATTCTGATCATTTCACATCTCCAACATGTAAAAAATGTGTATATATATATACATGTATATATGTATATCTCTCTCTCTATATATATATATATATGTAAATAATTATATATATACACATATACATAGACATATATACATATACATAGACATATATATATATATACATACAATTACATTTATGCATACAGGTTTTGTAATTGATCTGGGGTCTCTGGAAATGGATTCTTGGGTCTTTCCAAATATTTTATATATGGTGGAATTGAATTGTATTATAGGTAGCTTATTATCTCTCCTATGAGGTAACTAATTGATTGATTGAATGGGTATCATCTTACCACTGGTTATTTAATGTATATACTTGTTTTCTACCATGTCCATGGATAACCATATGTGCATTATTATTTTCACTCTTAGGCAACCAATGTGTTGATTAAACTGGTATCATCCCAGTATCGATTACGATTATTTTTTCTATCATATTCTTTGGATTTTCAGGGGTCTGCTACCATTTCCCTTGAAGGGTACCTGACCAATTGCTGGCTTAAATTGGAATAGGTATCAACCACGCTCATGTTTCTTCTAGGGTGGTGCCCCCATATATCTTTGGTATAAAGCCACCAATATTATCCCTGATGATCACTCTTTTTTCAAGTATTATATAAATTTCTCATTCTTCTATGTCTACATCATATATCCTTTTAAATGCAATGTCCAATTATAATTTTGCCGAACTCAGGGTGCAGAAATCTGCACCTTGACTTAGGCAAACAAAAATGTTTTTTTTGACGATATCCTAGGTGCTTGGTGGGGATTGCCTAAGTCAAGGTGCAGGCTTCTGCACCTAGACTTGGGCAATACGGAGGTTGTACCATGGGATTTAGGAAAAAAAATACCGATGTCAGGTTGCAGAAATTTGCATGTGGACATAGGAAACAGCCTTACTATTATAGTCTACCATGATTTTTCCCGCAATGGATTCGGGGTCCTTCATTTGAGATTTAGGCATGTTTTTTTTGTTGCCGATCTTTTGGCTCGGGGGACCCCAAATCCATCGCCCCCGCAAATCCGTCGCATAACAATATTTTATTTCATATCCTATCTAAGTACTCAACCAGAAAAAACATATCTGAACTACGATCGAATGGTGATCGTTTGTTCTGACTGGTACTTCCACGAGTAGAAGGGCAAATGGATCGAGAGGCTAATTATCAATCCCCTCCTTGGCATGACTACCGAATGACGGATAAGAATTGATATTAATATTGAAACATCCAAGGGACACTAAGCAAATACGATTTTTCCTTTGGGATAAATTTCACTAGTATATACCAAGGCCACCTACCTTGATAAATAGGATAGATAGAGAAATATTGGAAAACATCAATCAGAGGTAGAACTAAATCACCAAGCACCCTAGAATCAAATTCCAAAGGCCCCTTATCGGCTGCAAAACCTTACATATGTATCATGTATATATATATATATGTATTATGTACGTGGATACATATGAAATCAACAAAACATCTCGGCCCAGTTTATCAGTCACTAGCTCGCCCTTTTGGCATTTCCGCGCAGGACACCCATGGCGAGTCACTTGGTGTAGCTGTTTGGATTCAGAAACGGCTGGGACATTTGACATTTCATAGAGATGTAATGGACATATATGGGATGTTACGAAGAAACCTAGTGATTTACAGAAGGGTATCTATATAATAGGATTCAAGTTGGAACTTGGGGTCTGACCCCCCGAAAAGATGCTCAAAAAGGGTCGCCACAGTTTTGCTTGTGATGTCACCCCTGCGAAGTAGTTGGATATATCCATCATGTCAACCCAATGGTTAGCCTGACTACAAACACACCTATCCAATTTTGATCGTTACCCATTTAACATAGCCATGGAACAAAGGTGATTTACCCATTCTGACTGATTATTTTCCATGGCTACTTTGAATTACCAGAGAGTAGATATTTATGTATTTGTATATGGTGGTATATATAACTATATATATAATATATATACAATGTACCGATGTAAATCACAAAAAAAAGCAATACCAATTTCAAAACATATGAAACATAACTATTAAGATCTATTAAGTGACTTAATCAACGAAACAACAATAGAGCCAACCAATACCAATGTCTAAACAAATAAATACATGAATAAACACATATATATATATATATATATAGCTAGATACTTAATCAACGAAAGTAGAACCAACCAATACCAATGCAGTCTAAACAAACACACATATATATATATATATATATAAGTGACACAAATTTTACACACATAGAGCTGCACTGGGGACGTTTTTAAAACGCAAACATGGGGATGACCCTGGTGACCCTGGTGACCCTGGTGGATCCTGGTGGATCGGCGAAATCGTAGAACGGAGCGCCCCATCGCGTCGCGCAGAGCGGGAATCCCCAAGTCGTCGCAGACACCAAAAAAATAAAGGGCCAAAATGGCTGGAAAATGCCCATTGATGTGTAGGTGAGTTTTTCTTATCCCATTGAAATACGCCGAAAACTGCAATTCAGATCACGTTTGTGGAGCACAAAGATGTGATTTCAACATGAACCTGGCCTACCCCAAAATTTCCGGTGAAATTTGACAAACTACTGGTGTGATAATCATGCGATCTGGAGGTTCCGCATTTTGAGACAACCCCGTTCCTCAGCATCCAGCCTCATGTGGGAATGCTGTTACAAAAATGTTCTTTCTTCAGGGGTGAACCTTGCTTGTGAACCTTGGAACCCAGACAAAAATCCTGCAGTTTTTTCCTCACATCATCCTAGATGTTTTAGTCAAACGTGCTCTGAACTTGTTTTGTTAGACTAGAATATTCGTATTCATCCACTAGCAAATTGAAGAATATCAACTAAGAGATGCCCAACTTGACACATAATATCTTGCTGACCCTGGTACAAGTGGGTGTGTTTGAACATGGCTAATTCCCCAGAACTTGCCGTTTCGTGGATGTGGTTTTTCGGACACATCTGGATGGAGGATCATCCCAAATAGGAATGCCCACCGAAATTGATGACTTAGGGGTGGCTGCCGTTGTTACGCCGAACCCAAAACGTATGTATGGTATATATGTATGGTATATGTATATATATATTTATGTATATATATATATATATATATGTATATATATATATATATATGTGTATATATATAAATGTGTATATATATATATATATATAGGTTTATGTATCCCATTCGCATGTATATAATGTATATATAATGCATATATATATATATCATATATATATACATAGATACATACTGTACATATACACACAGACATACATGCATGCATATTATACATATATATATGTATATATACATCAGTACATAAATGCATATATATATATATATACATATATATATCCAAATAAATAACCAGTTTGGATGACCCGAAATCCTCCCATGTTGGACATAACACATGATCAACGTTCCTCTGAGGACCTCCGCCGTCATGTCGGGGGAGTCGGCCGCTGAGCGTCGACGTGACAGCGACGGCAACACAGCAACCTGACGGTCTTTAGGGATCTGACATGATCATATGGGATTTTCCATAAATGGGGTTTCCATAGGGGTATTCAATGGGATTTATTTGGTGATCAAATGGGATTTTTAATCGTGATTCAATGGGATATTAATGGGATATACCCTCTGGTAATATGTTTCCTAAAGTGGGGGCGCCCCAATAGCTGGATGGTTTATAACGGAAAATCCGAAAAAAAAAACTGATTTTGGATGATTTAGGGGCACTGCTATATCAGGAAACCTCCATATGCAATCATAACTTTTGTTTATGGGTGATTACATAACAGGGGTGTTTTTGCAATCATAGCCATAACCTAAAAGCATCAAACCTCGGAATCCATGCATCTAAAAATTATTACTGTATATATATATATATATATTGTATCATAATACCTTACTGATCCATGATCAAGTTTTTTTCTTCTGATATGTATTGTATACAATCATAACCTTTTGCCTATGTGTGAGTAATATAGTGTGATAGTGTGACCTTGAAATCGTTTGAACATGACTGAATCATCATGTGTTTACTTCATGGGATATAACTCACCGACAATATTAGTAGATAATGGCTTTATAGTGGGCACCTAATGAATACTGGGGATATTTTCACTTACCAACATTGGGGATGAGCCCCCAGTTCACCGCTGTTTCTCGTCTTTCAAAGGGAACACCATATCTGGTTGGTGGTTTGGAACATTTTTTATTTTTCCATATATTGGGAATAATGGTCCCAACTGACTAATA
>CAMXCT020006770.1:0-5000 GCA_947184155.2 Cladocopium goreaui | reverse complement strand
TACATTTTGACGGCGCAAACATTTGGATTTCGCGGAGTCAAAATGGACCAGCACCAGAAAATACCATGAAAACAACGAAGCTCAATATTACAATATGGGATATGTGATATAAAGTGATATATTATATGTTTATAATTGCTTATAGTTATTTCGATACATATTTTGATTTATTGTTTTTATTTTCAGAAAATTGCATGTATAAAATAAGTAAGATTAAGCATTAGGCGTGACATACATGTTCATTTGGATGTGCTTTATCATAACTAGATCTCACTATTTGTTTGATTATATGTGCATATATTTTTTTTTGTTGTGGTTACATTTATGTGAGTGTTTATATCAGAAGAGCATGCGATTGGCAACTGATAGTCCTACTCTATAACCAGTTTTGACACATATTTGGATTTGCTGGAACTGGGGTATGTCCCTTTGCCATCGTTTACCCGAAGATTGCCATGTGCATCAGGGAAATCATGATAACCAGTGCATTGCGGGGTACCCCTCTTGTTGATACATCAAGTCTAATACGCATGTGATATCCCATAGGATCCATGTATGGTATATATGCTAATTTGACTGGGGTATATTGATGGTAAATGTTACCATATATAGCATACATGGATCCTATGGGTATAGCTTAGAGATATGAATGAAACGATCGCAGGAAGTTTGCAAGTGTTTGATCGAATCTGTCCATCCATTCATCCACCCATCTTCCCATCCATCCATCCACTCACTTATAGAACTATGAATCTACTTTTTGTATATTAGAATATGTATATATATATACAGATTATATACCTATTATCATTATTTATCTATTTATCACCTACAGTATCCATCTGTTTACCCATATGTGTCTATTTGTTTGTCCCTCCAGCCATCCATGCAGCCGGCCACGGCTCGGGGGAGGTGCTATTATAGCGGGTACCCTCTGGTAATTTAACAGTTTGCTATTGAAGCCATGGCCCGTAGAAATAGTTGATTTACCGAACTTGAACATTGTTATGTTGCATAGTTATCTTAGTTTACCAGAGGGTACCATGTTTTATAATACAATGATATGTCCTATAGCTTGGTGCAAAACAAGGTACCATGGTAAAGTTGATGAAAGTCACAAGCTATGTTATTATAATACCATGTGTTCATAATATGTTCCATGGTTACCATATAGTGTCAACCCCAGATGAGACTAAACCATGGTTTATTTTTTATTTTCAGGGGTATTCCCCCAATAGTCATGATTTGATACTTAAATGGTACCTTCCCAATTAAACAGCCTAGAGGTTTATGAATCCAGGGTTGGCATTAATACCATATAATAGTAGTATAGTAGTATAATATCATATAATAGTAGTATAGTAGTATAATACCATTACATAATACCATATCCATAATAGCATATTAGTTGGTTTTCATGTTTTCATGGATATGGTAAATACTTTTCTGTATGACAATTCATTTATATGGCCGACAACATCCCGGTGATCCTTCTTGGGCGCAGTCCTGTTTGTCGTCACCGGTAGCTGCACATCGATCCGATATCCATTTGTTTGTTTTCAATTATCGATACAATCACATCGTTTACATAGAGTCTATGAATATCATATCCAGATTCAAATATGTAGTTATATATAATACATATAATCATATATTGTTTAAATGTAAATGCGTATGTGAAATGGAGTTTTTTTTTTTGTGTGTATATCTACAAACACACATTCACATGCATCTAATTGTATAAATACACATTTATGGGCGATATGCATTTACATGTACAATTACATATATACGATAGATTACACGTACATATGTACATATACACATATATACACAGATACACTGACATATACTGTACATTTCCATTTCCATACATAGAGACAGACAGGCAGGCAGCAGGCAGGGCAGACTGACATGCATACATACATACATTATCATACATTAGATTGCATTTAATTATAGTCCATTCCATTACTAATTACATGTATGTGTGTTGATTTTATGTTCAACTTGTACATGCATACATCAATGCATACTTGCATATATGCATATATATATATATACATGTATTAGAGATACATAGGTATATAGGTACCAAAAAAATGCAAGGATGCAAAAACACAAAGATGCAAGGGTACGTAGATATATGAATGCCGGCATGCATATCTACATACCTACATACCTACACACCTGCACGCCTACATACTATTGTCAATATATATATATATATATTCCTCAGTTCATAAGTGAAGATAGCAAGAGGCAGAGTTTCCGCACTCATCCAACACGACCAGGTCGTTATCGTCCCAGAATTGGGAGGGAAAATTCGCGGTGGTACCAGGTTTTCATACCTCCCATATTTCATTGCAAGTTCCGTGATTTGTTGTTGCAAAGTGTGAACTTAAACCAATCTATTGACATTGTAGTATGGATTTACATTGTCAGTAGTTCATGTCTCAAAATTGCAGTTGACATCGCATTGTCCATCCTTATTTGACTTAGGACAGTGTTTGATTGGGGTTTGGTACATGGTAGCAACCTCACTACAACCTCATCGTGCCGGCTGATGGGCAATAGGCCCAATAAGCAATAGAAATCATCACAAACCGAATATTTGCGTGTGCATCCCACTTAAGTTGTTTATAGTCCATACGCGACCCATATTTCATATATAAGTGGGGATAGTCCATTAACCTAACTGGGGGTATACTCCATTACCCGCAGCCCCAAGTACTACTGATCAACTTATCAAATCACTTTTTTTAAAATATATATATATATATCAGATATCAGAATTCTGCACCAAATAATGCTAATCAGATATCAGAAATTCGCGTCGAATTCCCGGTGTTGTTTTCGCACTTCGCCGCGAAATCCGGGCACCATGCCCAGCTCATATGGTGTGAGCTGTACCATATACCATGGCACAGATCACCTTGGCGGAGCCTGAATCTCGGCGCTGGGTGATGCACCGATTTCACGACGGCAGGTGGCAGGAAGAACCTGGGGGGTTCAACGATTTTTGACATGATTGGTTGAGGTGAAGAGCGTATGTTGGGTATTATCTATAAATTATATATATATATATATTGGGGATTGCTTAGGATATCTCAAAACCACCAAGCAGTGATTCATTCGCCACTTGCCAGGTGTTGTTCGGTCCCTGGGTGCTAACTCTTAACGTTTGAATGAGCTTCTGCGGCGGTCTTCGAAGTGTCGCGCGGATTTCGGCGCAGGGGGGCGACGCGTGGATCCTGGTCGGTATAGTTGTCGTCATGAAATTTCTGTTTTGGCCTTTGGTTTCCAACATGTTGTGACAATGAAGCGGGATGATCCCAAAGCAACGTTCATGTTTCGTTGCAGGCCGGCAATCTTCGGAAAGCCTCTATAGTAAGAGCAAACCATACGCTCCGAACATGTAGCTACACTCATGGCATGGGTGACATTGTAGGATAATATAGGATAATTAATTGCAGCATCTTTGAATTCGTCAAAACAGGTCAAGACAACTTTGGATGTTTACGACCAAGGGGTGACTCTTACCTGTTTAAACGTTTGTTTGAAGGCTGTGTCAATATGTTTTTTTGTTTTCAATTGGTAGCAGTCGTGGTCTAGTCACAGATATTGAAGGATCTATCATCTGTTCTTTTGTATATATTAAATATCAAGATTATGTAACGTCTGTATAGTTAAAGTTGCTAAGGAGCCTAGTGATTTCCCAACTCCCGTTAGGCTTTTCCAAGGTTGTGCTGTCTTTGTTTGTTGTTTGCCACGCCTTTCGCGTGTGTCCTGCTGTGCCTTTTGCGGCTATGACCGCAGCTAATCTTGACACCGATGCACACCATCGGGAGGGCCTGTGGGCGATGGCACCGCCGCACCCTGGCGGAGGGCAGCTTGGATGAAGGCACGACTTCAAGATGGGGACTTCACACCAAAAAGGTGGGGATGTGACCAAGAAATACCAGATATATCCAGATATTGTCAGATGATTTCAGTTTGGATCAAACCAAGAATCGGAAATGGACGGAGTGCTTCCAAAATCCCAGGATTTCATTATCATGTTTCAAATTCATTGATAACATTACCCATAGGATCCCATAGGATCCATGTATGGTATATATGCACCAGGCCCTGCCACCCCCCCCCTCCCCCCCCCATATGGGATGGGTCCCATATACTGGTCCCATATGAGATCTTCCCCCTCCCCCCCTGTGGTGTGGTGGGGGTGTGGCACTGTCCCCCTCCCCCCCCTGTGGTGTGGTGGGGGTGTGGTATGGTATGGTGGGTATGTATGGTGTGTATGGTCGGTCTGGTATGGCATGTTTGGAAAGTATGGTATGTTTGGTATGTATGGTAGGTATGGTATGTATGGCATGAGTGGGTGGTATTGTATGGATGGTAGGTATGGTATGTAAGTCTGTTGGATATGGTATGTTTGATATGACAGTATGTATGGTCTGTATGGTATGTATGGTTACTATGTTGGGTATGGAATATGTCCTATCTAAGGTAGGTATGGTATGTATGGCATGTATGCTTGCTATTGTATGTATGCTATTGTATGTATGGTAGGTGTGGTAATTACATTTCATATGTATGGTATGTATGGTATGTATGATAGATATGATAGGTATGGTATGCATGGCATCATTGACATGTATGGTAGGTACGGTATATGTTCAACAGAGGTAGTGTTGTCAGAGTACACAGGTAGTAAACAGGAAGTAGATACAGTAGATACATAGCACATGTATGTATGACTATAGGTAGCACGTAGGTACTTTGAAGGAGTATGTGTGCTACGTAGGTCGCCTAAAAGGTAGCATGTACCTAGTAAATGCGAGGCTGGTAGTCAGAAATGCTGCAAAGACCTAGCAAATACGACGCTGGACCTCAAAAATGCTGCCAATAGCTTGCAAATAGAAGGGAATTGGGGCTACTACCTGGGGACCCAACCCATGGGGGGGGGGGGTGGAGAGACGGAGGACGGGACCATATAT
>CAMXCT020006769.1:309016-344779 GCA_947184155.2 Cladocopium goreaui | reverse complement strand
AAAACCAATGACTGAATTTCACTGTTCTCGGGTCGCTGACTACTGCTTGCATATTCTTGCTGGGATTCTTGACCAGTCCAGGTCCAATCCTCTGTCCATTGCCCGTCAGTCCAGTCAGCTGTCCAACCCTCATTCCAGTCACTCCAGGTTTCATTCCACACCTGTGACGCTTGCAGCCACGTCTGGTCACTCCACCATGACCCATCATCTTGATACCATTCATCCATACCATCGGTTTCTTCTGCATAACCGAGTTCATTCATTTTTCCTTTCTTTCCAAAACCTTTACCTTTTGCCTTGCCTTTGCTCTTTCCTTTTGTCTTTCCTTTGCCTTTGATCACCCCTTTCCCGTCGCCCTTGCCCTTTACACTCTTGTCTGGGCAGTTGGCCGAGATGTGACCAAATTTCTGGCACTTAAAACAACGCACTTTTGTCAAATCAGCATCACACATGCTTGCACCATGCTTCCTACTCCCGCATTTCGTGCACCTATGCCCTGAGTTTCCTACTGCATCCAAATTCCAATCCCCATTACCATCGCTAGTTGTCATGTCATAGTACTCCGCTGCACTTTCAGACTCATTCCCTAGCTGGTACAACTGTTTCTTGGGTTGGAATTCTGCAAAAGCCCTTTGTTGCTGTTCCCATCTCAGCGCTGCAGCTCTAAAACTTTGGTACGTCTCCCCACTGGTATGATGCAGACAAAACGTTCTGACACTTTCAGGCAGTGACCTCAACAACACTGCAACTAAGTCTGCCTCCGCAACTTGCAGCCCAGTGGCATCAATTGAACTTGCAAGAGTACCCAAGAGCTTGCCATAGCGTGCATTCTCATAGTCGATCTTCCGGATGGTGTCCGTCACAACAGTGCTTGGGCTTGTCTCACTGGCATGCAAACTGAAACTCTTATGCGCAAGGGCCGTGCGAAAACTCAATGCTTCACTGCGGGTTCTCAAGCTGTATTCCATGGTGAGTTGTCTTATCAATTCAAACCCATTTGAACTCTGCAAATCAGGGTTTACTCCAACATCTGAACTCAACAGGTTGACCCCTTCTGAGTAGGCATTAATTAACGTCACAGTCCGAGGGTGTCCATTTAAAGCAGCTTTCAAAATTGCCATCAGTCTCCTGCTTCGGGCTCGCTGTGCAGGACTCAATTCTTGCCATTGCAAAGCTGTTGGCCATCTGCACGCCTGCTCTATCTCTGAACCGAACTCCAGGGATGCTTGCATAGACCACGCTACTAAATCTCCGATGTAGGTTGACCACCCCAAGATTTCGAGCTCTCTGTTGCTCCATTTTGCTGTCTCAGGTGTTGGTGGATTACCTATCCATTTTTCTGAGCGTGCAAAAACGTCTAACGTGCCATCCCCATTGGTTCCTACGTGCATTGGATTATATCCATTTGGGAACATACCATCCCTTTGACCAAACAACTCAGGCACACCCCTCACTTGGTTCACTTGCTCTCCTAATGCCTGTCTCAACCTCAGTACCTGCATAGGGTCCAAACCTTGCGTCATCCTAAGGATTTCCTGCATTCGTTCATTCTGTGGTGTCACACCGCCAACATTCGGTCCTTGACAACCTGTCAGTCCTTGTCGTTCCAGTCCTACCTGACCTAGACCTTGACTCAAGTTCTGTCCTTGACCTGAAACACATGGCATTCCTTGACCACAGCCTTGACCTGAACGCAGTTCCGAAACATGCACCTTGCTGAACTCCACAGCCTGTGCAACCTTGAAATCCTTGACATCCTTGTTGAAAACCTTGGCATGCACCCTGCTGAACTCCACAGCCCGTGCATCCACTAAAACCTTGACATGCACCTTGTTGAAACCCACAACCTGTGCAACCTGTCAAACCTTGGAAACTTTGTCCATTCAAACTCACATTCCTTGGGCTACTTTGGCCATACATTCCGTAGTTTCTTGGATCCATGAGACCTCCTTGTCTCCTTTCAGGACCATCCCCCCCAGTCATCGGCAGCATTGACGGACCAGCAACTAAGGTCCCGGCACCAACTAAGTTCCCAGCTGTCGTGCCTAGAATTCCTACTCCTGCCTGACCTGGGGCACCTGCATTTACATTACCGGTTGGCGAAGTCGCTTCAGCACCATTCGCTTGACCTGCTTCTAGCCTAGTCGGCGAACCTGGTGGCATCGGCATTCCTAATCCTGGTGGTTGCATCTCAGCTCCTGAATTACCTCCTCCCTGGATCATCTTACTCGCGTCCTACGCGTGAGCCGAAGCTCCGCTACCATGCGAAAATTCAGGCTTACAACCACTAGCCGCGCCGCTCGCGAACGCCAATCCTACGCGTTGGGGTCCGAGCCTAAGCGGCGATGCCGATGAACAAACTTGCAAACAGACGCAAGTCGAAAACCCACAAATTCTCACTTGACCTCGCTCTCACCTTTTTCTCGCAACACACGAAAAGAGGTAAAGTGTCTTAGGCTGTCTGCTAGCCTCTGTGCCGTGTTGTCCTTGTCTCTTTTATTCTGTCGTGCAACATGCTTGAACCATTGAGCGCATGCAGCATGCACTTCACTTCCAGAGTATCATATTCCAAATTTCAGCTGAAGAAAAACGAAAATAAACTCCTCCACTTCCACATGCATTTGCATATGTTGCAAATGCATCTTTCCAGTATTCTGCAAAACGACGCCAGTCCAGAAATAAACGTTCTCCACAAAAACCATCTCAACCATGTTCAAAACGTTGACATGCAAAACCTGTTGAAATAAAGTGCAGTTTGGAAGTTGTTGTTGTCGAGCAAATACATCATGCGAGGCAAAACAAATTCCAAACGATTTCCAAAAACATCATCCTCACCGTCAACGTCCAAAAACACATTCTTGAAAAATGTTCTCCATGAAAACGTTCTCAACCGTCAACGAAACTCGTCCAGACATGATGGCATCATGCAGCTTTCCAGAAAATACCAAAAACAATGACTTGTACCTCGTCCGTAGGCGAGACTTGGCAAAAACAAATCTCATCACATCAGCCAGCTATTTGGATACAAATTCCAGAGTAAAATGCAGCATGCATTCCACTCCAAACATAGTCACAGCACACCGGGTATATCCATGTACTTTCATACTGTCGAGGTCCCTTTATGGCCACCATGTTTGTACCACTTTTTTAGACCCTGTTTGGGGGCCATGAGAAAGTATGTTTAATTTGTTGGCAGGCGTACTTCCTTCGAGGCGCTCCGAGGCTCACCGAGGCCTGCCCGAGGCCAGGCCTCGGACAAAACGTATTGGCACCAGGACAAAGCGAGGCTCATGGGGACTCGAATATATGTGTTTATCAGCCAGGCAGGCTTCGAGGCAGCCCTTGAGGCAGACCTCCAAGGCTTCGAGGATTAGTTATAGCATGATGCAAGTCTCCAGACAGGCTTCGAGGCAGGTCTCGAGGCAGGCTTCCAGACCTCGAGAATAGGTTTTTAAGCATGAAGCAAGCCTCGAGGCAGGCTTCGAGGCAGGCCTCCAAGCCTCGAGGATGTGCTTTTAAGCATGAAGCAAGCCTCGAAGCAGGCTTCAAAGCAGGCCTTGAGACAGGCCTCGAGGCAGGTTTCCAGGGCCTTAAAGATATATTTAGCATGAAGTAAGCCTTGAGGCCCTACCAAATGCAAGCAACCAAAACAAATCCATGCAGGCAGAAGTCGAGAGAGTTAGTAGCCGCAAACGAACGCCAAAAAGACATTCAGTAGCCAAAGACTTTAGTGTCTGGCGACAAATCTGCTTCATTATGGCCCACAAAACAAGATCCAAAAAACTAGTAGAAACAGGGGAGCCATAAAGGGACCTCGACTGTACAAGCAACAAGTTGGGACGGACAGAGAGAAACAGGCATGTGTTAAGCCAACACTCATGCGAGAGCGTCGCAAATCTGCTTGCAAAACTTCCGCGGTCAGCAACAAAATTCTCCCATGGCTGACCCACTTTTGGGTCCAAATCTAGACCCCAAAACGGGACCCAAGCGAAGACTCATGAGAAGAATCTAAAATAGGATCCAATTTTTGACCCATTTTGGAGTCCAGATTTGGGTCCAAAAATGGGGTCAGCCATCGGAGAATTTTGCTGCTGCCCGCAAATGTTTTGCGGGTTTGCGAACCAGCAGCATGAACATGAATGTCAACACAAACCGTTTTCTTCTTATGCGTCCCAAGTTCTGGTTGCTACTGTCGAGGTCCCTTTATGGCCGCCATATTTGTACCACTTTTTTAGACCCTGTTTAGGGGTCATGAGAAAGTACTATCACAGAACAAACCATGAACCCCTAAATAGGGCCTATATTTCGATTCCAAAAATGGCCCCATCACGGCAAAGACAATGTAGCCAATCGGAAATAGTGAAGGATATTCTCGAAGAGCATGCAAAGGTCGGTGGAGCCTTCACAGGATGGCTGCAGGCGAAATGTTTCATTCCAGCTCCTCAGTACAATGATAACATCTGGGCCAGTCCAAGTCCCCTGCAACCCCTGCAGTCAGCGTTAAAGTGACAAAAGCAAGGTGGGCCAGAGAACCCAAAAGCATGACGGCACACAGCACGCCTTTTAATCTTGTGGTGTGGGCAGCTGTGCTCTGCACGAAATCGACGTAAGATCTGTACTGAAGCATCGTGCGCACTGACGGTATCAGGGGCCACAATTCACCACAGCATGCTGTGTCAGCTACGTCTACATTCTTCTAGTCGCTTTTTCTGCTAATGTAATTAATTCCGTCCCATCTTATCTATTTCTGCGTTCTCATTTCGTTTGCTAGAGACCCCTAGAAAAATGTGACCACACCCAATCCCCTGCGACCCCTGCGGTCAATGTTGAAATTTGTCAATGTTTGAATACCGATCGAACAGACATCAATAGACATGAAAGGCTTTCATTCTGGGAGGTCTCCTCGATAGACATCAAACATTTATTCTGAAAAGTCCGCGGCATGTCAACATTGACTGCAGGGGTTCAAGGGGATCCCCTGCGGCTTTTCTTTCAACTAAGCAGCTGCACCTGCCAACAAACAGTACTGGGCCTTCCACAAACGCGCGTCGTACTACGCAATCATGAAGAGACATGCAAACTCAGATGTATAAACTGGTTCGCTCAGGCGCACGCCAAAAGCTGCATCGCAACCCTGGCGTCCATTCGGCAGGTGAGTTGTTACACGCTCCTTAGATGTATTGGACTTCCATGACCACCGTTCTGCTGTCAAAATGAAGAAAAACCTGTTGTGGCATCTGGAACATTTAAGCACCTTAGCCCAACGTTAAATTCATCCCTCATCGCCAGTTCTGCTTGCCAAAAACGGCCCACTTCTTCCACAAAAATTTGAGGCTCACGCCAAAAGCTGCATCGCAACCCTTGCGTCCATTCGGCAGGTGAGTTGTTACACACTCCTTAGATGTTTTGGACTTCCATGACCACCGTTCTGCTGTCAAAATGAACCAAAACCTTTTGTGGTATCTTGAACGTTTAAGCCCCTTAGCCCAACGTTAAATTCATCCCTCATCGCCAGTTCTGCTTGCCAAAAACGGCCCACTTCTTCCACAAAAATTTGAGGCTCACGCCAAAAGCTGCATCGCAACCCTTGCGTCCATTCGGCAGGTGAGTTGTTACACACTCCTTAGATGTTTTGGACTTCCATGACCACCGTTCTGCTGTCAAAATGAACCAAAACCTTTTGTGGTATCTTGAACGTTTAAGCACCTTAGCCCAACGTTAAATTCATCCCTCATCGCCAGTTCTGCTTGCCAGAAACAACAAGAACAGATCAGGTTAGACATTATCGCAGCTGCAGCAACAGGAACTTGTTTTGGTAGAAGAAACAACTCTATACGCACTACGTTGCTACGCAAGGGCCTGCCTCATACCACAACCTCATACCAGGACCCCGAAGCGAATGTTACAACCTGTCGCCGGGAAAAAAAAAAGGTCCAGCTTTCAACTGCTGCACTCATCTGGGGGCCTGCCACCGCAAAAATGCACATTTTCACCTGGGAGTCTGCCACCGCAAAAAAAAAAGGTTAAGAAGGTTCAGCTTTCAACTGACGCACTCATCTGGGAACCTGCCACCGCAAAAAACCACAGAAGGTGTAGCTTGCAAGTGTCGCATTTTCATCTGGGAGCCTGCCACCGCAAAAACGTCAAGAATATCCAGCTTGCAGCTGTCACATTTTCACCTGGGAGCCTGCCACCGCAAAAAAAAGGTAAAGAAGGTTTTGTTTTCAACTGCCACACTCATCTAGGGGCCTGCCACCGCAAAACCGTCAAGAATAGGCAGCTTGCAGCTGTCACATTTTCACCTGGGAGCCTGCCACCGAAAAAAAAAGTAAAGAAGGTTTAGTTTTCAACTGCCACACTCATCTGGGAGCCTGCCACCGCAAAAACGTCAAGAATAGGCAGCTTGCAGCTGTCACATTTTCACCTGGGAGCCTGCCACCGCCAAAAAAAAGAGCAAAGAAGGTTCAGCTTTCAACCGCCACACTTATCTGGGAGCCTGCCACCGCAAAAACGTCAAGAATATCCAGCTTGCAGCTGTCACATTTTCACCTGGGAGCCTGCCACCGCAAAAAAAGGTAAAGAAGGTTTAGTTTTTAACTGCCACGCTCATCTGGGAGCCTGCCACCGCAAAAACGTCAAGCATATCCAGCTTGCAGCTGTCACATTTTCGCTTGGGAGCCTGCCACCGCAAAAGAAAGGTCAAGAAGGTTCAGCTGGGAGCCTGCCACCGCAAAAAAATCAAGAATATCCAGCTTGCAGCTGTCACATTTTCACTTGGGAGCCTGCCACCGCAAAAAAAAAAGGTCAAGAAATTTCAGTTTGCAACTGTCACGCTCATCTGGGCGCCTGCCACCCGAAAAAGGGAACAAATGTGCAGCTTGCAAGTGTCGCATTCTCATCTGGGAGCCTGCCACCGCCTAAACGTCAAGAATATCCAGTTTGCAGCTGTCACATTTTCGCCTGGGGGCCTGCCACCGCCAAAAAAAAAAGTAAAGAAGGTTAGCTTTCAACTTTCAACTACCACAGTCATCTGGGAGTCTGCCACCACAAAAAATGAACAAATGTGCAGCTTGCAAGTGTATCATCTGGGGGCCTGCCATCAAAAAAATGTCAAATCCAGATTGCAAAACAGAAGGTGGGATAGATTAGAACTTTTTTTTCACACAAAGGAAGATTGATATGATTTTAAAAAAAACCTTATTCTATCCCACCTCGACAAAAGTTCATCTACCAGATTTCAGGAAACTGGGAATTTTTTGTTGGTTTACTTCCAGGTGAGAATGCGACAGCTGCAAGTTGATTTTTCCTGTTATTTTTTTTCCGGTGGCAGGCTCCCAGGTGAAAATGTGACAGCTGCAAACTCGATATTATTGACGTTTTTGCGGTGGCAGGCTCCCAGGTGAGTGCGGCAGTTGAAAACTGAACCTTTTTAGATTTTTTTTTGCGGTGGCAGGCTCCCAGGTGAAAATGTGACAGCTGCAAACTGGATATTTTTGACGTTTTTGCGGTAGCAGGCTGCAAATATGTAGAATCCCAAATAAAGATCTTTATGCTCGCGTGCGTGCAGTCTACTTACCGCGAAACAACGAGTTACACCTTACTACAACGTCTCCCGGTCAAAAACGTCGTAAACAACCAGCAAAACCGAAATCACATGGTTGCTTCCCTTGAAGCAAAACAAAGATGTCACATGTTGTGACTGCTTCTTACAAACAAAACAAACGAACTCACTCAAACTGATTTGTTTTGAGTTGGTTGGTTTGAAAAAAATTGTTCTCGTGGTGAATAAGCCATGAAACAAAAAACGAATTCCGCTCATCCAGTGGTGACATTTCATGTCATGTTGAAAATGACGTAAACTACTCATTTTCAGACAAACCTATATTATATATATATAAGTTACCGGCTAAGACGCCAAGTCTAGAAGTCATCCTTCCAAGTTACGCGCAGAAAAAAACGCATGTGAAAATAAAACCAAAAATAACATGTGACATGCGGACATGTGAAAAACTGCCGTCGACAAGTTGAAGCTGAAACACACTTGCACATTCAGTTTTCTTTTTCCTGTCAAAGCATGGGGAAAATCTTAAATTGTTCCAAGCTGGATCACACTGGCACGGTGACACAAAACCCACTTGAATCCAAACATTTCTTGAGAAAAAGAAATGAGTGACCCCGTTTGCATTACACATGTTAAATGACAAGCAACATTCATTGATCGTTGCACGTTTGTTTAAACTGACAGTTGGTGCATTCATGTTTGTGAATCAGCTCACAAGGTTGGAACATCTCCAACTGAACATCTGACATTTAAAATACAAGACGGAAACGCGATAGTTTCACGCCAGCTTCATGGATGATCGCTGTGTTCAAGCCGATCTAAGCGTCACGTGCTAGGTCCCAACAAAGAGCGGGAAATCAGACAGGGTGGCACACTCTGTTTCAGAAAGCCTGCCGGGTCTCCAAACCAAAGTCCAAATGGTCAAGCGCAACGCTTAACCTATCTATAAACCGCTATTGACAAGTCAACTGCAAACGTCCCCCAGCGTTTTGCGCGAGCCCGCGCAGGCGAAATGCACATGGACATGTGATAAGAGGCATTTCGTGTGGAATTTTGCAGGGAAAATGCCGGACCCGTATTCCAAGGCAAGCATTTTGTGCGAGCCTGCGCAGTCAAAATGCACATGGACATGTCACAAGAAGCATTTTGTGTTATGTCACCCACACATTACTACCACAATTTCAGCGTTGATGCAAACGTCGGGCAAATAAGACAACATGTCGGTGAAAATGGGCCACTCTTCAATGGTATCTCCCTGCCAAGTGGCTGCAAAAGTAGTTGCACTGCTGGCCCGCGCATCTGATTGACACCGGCACACAAGGGCATCTTCAGCCCTCAAAAGATGAAGGTCGAAACTGCCCGAAATAAAAAATCATCATTTGCACAATCTCCAATGATGTTTTGTTTTGTTCCACGTGAGAAGAGGAGGAAATAAGTAAATAAAGGGAAACGAGGACAAGCAAATGACCACATCAGAGTAGTGAGTCCGTGCACAGCAGACAAGCGTTACCGACCCGCTAAAACTTTACAACACTCAAAACTAGAAATGCTTCTGGAGGAAGTAAGCCAGGCCTCCGTTGTGATAGTGAATCCTGGTCGCTTCATGGGGCGGGATGTTCCTCGCAAAAAAGCAGCTTAAACATCGTCGCATTGCAGAACGCCAGTTACTCATCTAAACACTATGTCATACAACAGGTTGAACATCGAGCCTTCAAACACAGATGCTGCTGTTCATTGATGCAACCTTGAAAGTCATTAACCCCTTTTGTCATGCGCACTAACCGGCGCTAAGGTGAAGAAAACCAAAGCTTTGCTGTTCCCCAGCGGTGCGCACTAACTGGCGCCCCAGTGAAGAAACTACAATGTAGCCAAGGTTGAAAAGACAACACACTCGCCTGAGTTTGGCGTGAAAGCAAAAAAAACAAGTCCTCTTTGCTCAATCGGCCAGCTTTGGCGATGAGTCTCTTCTGCTTTTTGCTTTCGCTTTTCAGCGTTTTGCTGACGTCTTTCAGCGAAGCTTTCAACTCCTGCCTTCTCCGCTTAATGTCGCCCAGCACGTCAGTCATAGTAGTAGAGATCACAGGCGCAGCCACGGAGGAGGTCACAGCTGCACCGTCAGCCATAGAGCCCAGAGAGGTCGCAGCTGCCAAATCATGCGCGCCGTCAGCCATGGAGCCTATGGAGGTCACAGTGGGGTCACTACTGGCGCAACAGCAGGGTTTTTCGTCTCAACAAATTCAATCAGAGCCGTTGAACAGGCATGCACAGTTAGCCAGCGCAGCTGTTTCCACACTGAACGAATGCTGGTCAGGCACCAGCAAAACGGCTCCATGTTTTGAACTGTCTGACGGTCCTTTTTTCAGACCTCCGCAACGTTCTGTCACTGTATTTCCTGTGATTTGATTTCCTTTTGAAGTGTGTGTACAACAAAACGACGTATGAATTCTCGCATCGAGGCATTCATCGATCGGTGAAAACGTGCCGTGGCATTCGACAAGGATGCAGAGCTGCTCCATGTCTTTGGTCAGTATTCATTTCCTCATTGATGCTGGACATTGAACGTCACATTTCACCGCAGTTTCTTCTTCTTTGCATCACTATCTTTGCCGATGACATTTGTTCTCACCAGATGTTTGACAGTGAGGAGTCGTTCATCGAGTTGATCCAGTCCTTTGGAATTCTCCTGGACTTGATTGAAGGTGCTGATTTAGCTATTAATTTGGCAAAGACCACTGTGACTTTGCGCATGAGAGGCAAACTGGTGGGGAAACTTCAGAAGCGCTTTTTGGTACGCACACAACAGGGAACCTTCATCAGAATTCCACGTTCTAATGGAACATACACCAAGATCAGACTTGTACGATCATTCAAGTACCTTGGCGTCATGCTATCCTATCATCAATTTGAAAAAGAGACAATGGCCCTGCGACTCAAACACAGTGAACAATCCAGTCATCAGCTTCATCGCTGGCTCTACACGCAACGATTGAGTGCTTCACAGAGGGTGAAAATCTGGTACCAGTGTATTTACACTTGTTTGAGATATGGGATCATAGCCACAGGTTTTCAAGAATCCATACTACTTTCATTTTACCGCTTCAGCATCAAGCAGATGAGAAGAATTCTTCGGGATCCAGTACACCTGTCTCATGAATGCAATTTTTCATTTTGCAGAGACACAATCTCCCGGACCCGCTCTTGCGATTGCGTGACATCTGCCTCAAGACAGCCGAACGCTCATTACATAGACATTGGCAACTGGCAGATGATGACATTTTGAGACTGACACCCCTGCCCAATTATGATCAACTTCTACAGGTCATCGCCAATGTCTATGAGCAGGTGAACACAGACACACGTCTGACAGAGGTGCCTGATTCTATCACCTCACACATTTGCCCGTACTGCAACATTGTTTTCTTCACTCTTGCAGCGTTGCGCAGGCACTGCACAGTGGAGCATGGCCGAAGATCAGGTCTTCTCAGATTTATGCATTCACAACCTCAAACGGATGTACCCACTTGTCACAGATGTGGTACAAAATTCAGCACATGGCAGAGATACCAATATCACACCATGTATGTATGTCAACATGACTTGCAGGAGATTGACCAGACCGAGCACAGACTACGGGTGCAAGAGCTTTTACAATTTGCACGTGCCCACCAAGTAGCAGCTCTTCGTCACAATCCTGATGTCTTGTCGTACTTTCTGCATCACTGTGCCATTTGTGGGAAATTTCACACAACTGCAACGGGGTTGATGAGACACTGGAGTGATGATCATAGCACCTCACACAAGGACCACTTGTCAGTTCTACAATACTACACCAAACATGCTGACACTGGCAATCCCTGTTGTCTTTGCTCCATATCTTTTGCACAGTATCATCGATGCATAATCTGGAGACAATTGGCCATGCTGCTGACGGAAACACAGCTCACTGCAGATTTTTGCGATGTCACTGAACAAGCTCACCTGCAGTGCGATCACTGCGGCAAGGCTTACACCACACGCCACGGCTTGGCGCAGCACATTCAGAAGTTCCACAATGCTCAGCAGGTGCTTCACACTGCCAATTGGGACCGCTTTACAGTGAAGTGCCTTTTTGATCAGGCAGTCCAGACAAATCGATGTGAAGACTTGCTCACGAACCCAGACATCCTGCACTTCATCTCTTCTGAGTGTTTTGACTGCAGTATGCCGTTTCGTAGACGACAGGATCTTTCCAAACATCTGAACCAGGGGCATCCAGCGGAATGGACTGAAATGGTACAACGTGCAGCTGAACTCACAACCAGATTGCATTGCACACAGCGTTGTCATTGTGTACCCCCCAACATCGGGCAAAACACATTTGCATGGTGTTTCTGCAGTTCTCCCTGGCCAGGATACACTGGGAACGTGAACCATGTCCTGCTGGCTCCAGCCTGCCACCGGACTTAGTTCTGAAGCCTCAAGAGAAGTTGGAACAGCTGCTCTGGTTTGGCTTTGGCAATCTTCTGTATCGACTGCCTGACTTGAAATTGGCCTTGACCACGCACTGCCAATTTTGCGGCTTTATGTGCGGGACAGGTGATGCCTTGGTCTACCACCTTTATCAGCAGCATGAAGCCCTGGTCGCCGAGAGCTCGACCCAACTCCAACTTCTGCGATGGACCATGTTTCAGGAATTTGGGTGTGCCTGTAACCCCACAAGGGGTCATGGTGTTCCAGATCACACATGCCCTGCATTGATACAGGCGGCTATGCTATGTGTGCAGGCGCACTGGCCTTTGACCATCCCATGGACATTCCAGACAAACGACCTGCTGTCGCACATTGGGGATTTACTGCCGCTGCCAGACTTCAAACGCATATGTTTGTGGCTGCTCACCAGGCAATTTGGCAATCTATGGCGGGATCCGGCCTTGCTGGGTTTGCTAAAGCGGAACTGCACACTCTGCGGCGAAGCTGTTTCCCTTCAGTACATTATGGTGCACCTTCACTTGGAACATCAGCTGGGAGCCAATGACTTGCATCCCATTGTGGTGCAGCTGTGCAGGATCTTCAGCGCGGAACACTCTGAGGACCAATGCTGCGATCACTGTGGTGACCTGCTGCCCACACTGGACATCTTGACTTTTGATCCTGTTCCGGAGTTGCATTTGCCTGGATGTCCTTTGCTCTTGCACTTGGCTGCCTTCTTGATGCACCCGGTTTTGCACAAGCCATCGCATGATCTCCATGCTTGGCCGACGCCACAGGCAATTGAAGATGCCTTCCGTCGACAGGATCGACATCGACTGCTGTTCAATGCTCAGACCTCAGATACAGCTGGTCAAGAATTTGATGTCCTGGTTTCCTGTGGCCACATGATGCTGCGTGATGAGCTCATTCTGAACTCGATCAATCATCAATGCTTAATCTGTCAGAAAACTTTTTTCATGCCTGGAGCTTTGGAAGCCCACTTGAGACAGCATGACTACAAACAGTACAACACCATGTGGTGTCACAGACGGCTCCTCCTGACGTGTGCTCCTTGTCCGTGCTGTGGCTCAGACTCTCATTCCGAATCTCACAATTGTCCAGCCTTGCTGAATCTTGCTGTCCTGCTAGCCAATGGACGACACCTATTGTGCGGTGGTGAAGTCCGGCAATGGTGCTTTGCAGGGTGCTGTGCAGGATGTTGTCCAAAAAGTGCGGTGGGGAAAGCAACGCACGGTGCTGTGCAAGGTGTTGTCCAAAGCGTGGCGGCAAAATTTGGCAAAGGTGTTGTGCAGGGTGCTCTGCAGGGTGCTGTGCAGGGTGCTGTGCAGGATGCTGTGCTGGGTGCTGTGCTGGGTGCTGTGCTGGGTGCTGTCCACAAGTGCCGTGGTGAAATTTGACAAGGTCCGTGTCCGGAGTGCTGCACAGGTTGCTGGGCACAGTGCTGTCCAGAGTGCGGCGGAGAAGTCTGGCAAAGGTATTGTGTAGGGTGCTACAACGTGCTGCGCAGGGTGGTGCCCAGGGCGCGATGGCGAAGTTTTTGAAGGGTGCTGTGTAAAGCAGCGGCTTACCGAGAAGCACTTGCGCGGAACTGCACAGGAAACTTTTGTTTTGCTCCGTGAGCCCATGCCAACATGGTTTTGTGCAGTGCAATACGGTTGTTTAATGACGGGACGTGAAAGAACTGTGTAAAATGGTTCGCTTTGTTTTTCTGAATGGGCCGGAAAGAAATGCATGCACATAAATCATTTCTCAACTAGACCGACGGGAGCTCTTTATGTAAAAAATCGCTTTGTTGTGCGTAATTAATGGGTCGGGGCGAAATTTTGTTTGTGAATCGAAGAACTGCTGGCTTTCAAAGGTTAGGACTCATGCTCCACCATTTCGAGGAGCTGTGTTCCCAACCTTGGAGCCAAGCGTTCCCCGAGAAACTGAAGGCTCCCCAGGCTAAGAACCTACGCTTCCAACTTTTGGAACCGCAAGTTCCCACTGCTGGGCATTGTGGGTGCCCAAAGGTTGGAGGCACGGGTTCCTATTTCGAGGATCTGCGAGTTCCCACGGGTTGGACCCCAGGTTTCCCAATCTTGGAATTGTGGTTCCAATTTCGAGAAGCTACCGGTTCCCAAAGCTTGGTGGCCATGGTCCCAACCTTTGAACCACGGGATCCCATTTTCAATATTTGGAAGTTTGGAAAGGTTCGACTTGTGTGTGTATGTGTGGTTGAACTGTTGAACATGTACTTGTGAAACAACGTCCTTTTGTTTATCCTGAATGAGACAGTGTTTTTTTGGTTGAATCAATGGAAACAAAAAAAATCTGCAAAAACTAATCGTTGTTCTGTTTAAACTCATTGCGTACTAGACCGACATGAAAAAAAATTGTGTAAAAGTAATGGGCCGGAATGGGAATGTATTTGTGCAAAATAGTTGTTGTGTGATTGGCATGAGGCTGACAAATGTTGCGTAAAAGGGATCGTTTTGTGTTGCTCCATGGGCCGGAATACACGCGTTTGAGAAGCACCTTTTTTTTCATGTTTTTCCAAGGATCGATTTGAAAAACATGTTGCGTTGAATATGCAATTTTTATTCCGATTATTGGGCAGCGAAAACAAGGCGCTTCTGGAGAACAACATCCCTTGGTTTCTCTGAAATCTTTTCTATCTGGGGTCTATGCCGGTGTAATTTCATCAAATTTAGGGACTCGACTTTCATCGTGTTTCATCCCACAGTCATCGGTCCCAACTTCGATCCTTTTAAAGGGAATGCCCACTGGTGAGAAGGGCAGAGGAAATGAAAGGAAAACACCAGCGATCATTATATGTTGTCAAACATGTCCAGTGAAACACCCATGCAAGGATGACACGCACAAACAGAGAAGTGCACTGTCTTGCATTGCACAACACGTGTGATTGCATTCAACTGTCAGTGGCTCAGAGTGAAATAGGAAACACCGCTTGCTGCCACTCCGCACTCTAACATGGCAGCGGAGCCCGAAAGGGCATGGTGCGTGCTGGCCTTGGCGTTGGTGGTGGCGTCTTGGCTCCTATGGCTTTTGGAAGACCGGCCACACCACCGCCAATTCGAGATGGTGGAGGTTGCTTCGACCTATGCACCTCACCATGGAGCACTAGAGGCTGAAGGCGCACTGATGGTGAGAACTTTGGGGAGCCCATACTACATCCTGGACAAGGCCTATGACCAGTTTGGTGATGGTGGAGCTTTAGCGGCCTATGTGGATTTCGAGGACGACGTTTGCAGTTCCAATGAGTGCTCATGGAGAACAGCCTGCTGTGAAGATAGGTGGATTGGAACCCCTACAACATGGAGAAGATCAAGGATTGGAACCTTGACATTGGTGGAGCGACTGAGGACTGGAACCTTGGCGCTACTTGAATGGCTGAGGATTGGAACCTTGGCGCTGATGGAATGGCTGAGGATTGGAACCTTAGCGTTTGTGCACCTTTGGCAATCACTGCATGAGTCTCTGAAGGGATCTATGCGCGGCCTTTTAGCATGTGCTTGGACTTTTACTTGCACGACAAGGTCATTGTGTATGACATGCTGGTTGAGATGGCCTATGACAACAAGTTCACTCTTGGTGATCTTCTTCGTCAACCTTATGAAGAAGTTCAAGGTGATGACAGAGAGCAGAAGAAGGAGATTGAGAATCGAGAGACAAAACCACTTGGGCCTACGTAGATGTCCCCACAGGAGATCAAAGCGATGGGATGGCACCTTGGAGAGGCGCTGGCATGGCTACTTGAAGTTGAAGGGCATCATTTTCCTCACAATGTATGCCCAGACTGCTGCAATGGACGCCCAACAGGCGACAGACCTCTTGGGTCGGATAATGGAGCTTTCATGTGCTGCTACAACTGCAGCTCAGACAGCCAACACGATGCTGCAGAACTTTGGTGGAGGCAAAGGTCAAGGTGGTCCCCGGTTTGGAGATGGTGCAAAAGTGTTGAGGCCACCAGAGGTTTTCGACACCGACGACCCTGTGAAGTACACGCTGTGGCGTGAGCAGTTTTTGAATTGGCTCACATTCTGTGACAACCGCTACATGGACCTCATCAAAGATGTGGAGCAGCTGGAAACTATGACCAGTGGTGTTTTGGAGGACGATGTCAAGGACTTGGGGGTGAAGCTTTATTCAATTCTTTCATCATACCTTCAAGGTCCTGCTCTCCAGGTGGTGAGATCCATGCAGTGGAGAGGAATGGCTTTGCTGTGTGGCATCGGCTGAAGCAACTATATGCCCCTCGAGCACGTCCTCGTGCCCGGGCAATTGGCCAGGCAATCATGCAGCACCCCAGTTTCTCACAGCAGCGGTCAATGCTGGAGAACTTGCTGCAATTTGATTCCTTGCTGGATCAGTCTGAGTTGGCTGCAGGCTGCAGGGCATAGGATGCCTGATGACCTCACTGTCAGCACGGTCTTGAGATGCCTTGACAGTGGAACGCGTCGACATTTGGAGATGGTGATGGATGACACCATGGACTACTCCAAGCTCAAGGACAAACTGATTCTTTTGGATAAGAACACGAAAGCCTGGTCTGGTGACAACTTCCTCAAGAACCTCCAGATCATGAACCAACCGAGTTCCTCGAGCTCAACAACATATCAGGGTCCTGCGCCAATGGAGGTCGATCAAGTCCAGTTTGGACACAAGGGCAAGAACAAGGGCAAGAGCAACTCCAAGGGAAAGAAGGGGAGCTGGTTTGGCTTTCCTTATGGTGGAAAGAGCAGTGGTGGATCGAAAGGAGGTCGTAAAGGCAAGTCAAAGAACAAGGGCAAGAAAGGAGGCAAGAGCAAGAACAAGGGCAAACAGCAGAAAGGGAAAGGCTATGGCAATAGCAGCAACCACAACATTTGCCGGTTGTGCGGTCAGTATGGTCATTGGGGCAATGAATGCCCATTGAAGGTCAACCAGGTGAACAACTCTGTTAGTCCTGGTGGTGAGGCTCAAGCTACGACAGATGCTTCGAGCACTGTGGGTTCTACATCCACGAGGAGAGCAAGCACAACTTCATCGGCAACTTCCCATTCTTTGTCTTCGGGAACAAAATCTGTCAGGTTGGTCAAGATGTACCATGTTGCAACCCCTCCTGCTGAAACACCTGAGATTTTTGAGTTGAGAAGTGATTTGGAGGATGGGCCTGAAGAATGGTCAGTGAGGATGGTTTCTCAAAGCCTCACAACGTGGTTCAGGCTGGATGAGGATGAAGAGGAGCACGACCACTCATGGAGGGCTGACCCGCTCATGGATTGGTACCATGACTTTCAGCCTGCCCTGGATCGGTACCAGGATGACAACGCTGTGGAAAAGTTCCATGTCAGGATGATCCCTGCTGGACAGTTGGTGGTCTCGGACTCAGGTGCAGATATCAGCCTCCTGCCATATCATTTGAGTGGATGTGGCAAAGAAAAACCTGGCGGTCACGCCATACTTGAGGATGCCCAAGGTGAAAGGTTGAAAACCTTTGGAAGGCTATCTGCCCAAGTTGAATGTGAAGGATTGAACAATGATTTGGTTGTCATCGAGGATGATTTCATCGTTGCATCAGTTCAGAGCCCTTTGATATCCCTTGGTCGTTTACTTCATCGAGGTTGGAGCTTAGTGCCTGGTGATTCAGCTGGTGCAAAGGTCAACTTGGTTTCTCCTGATGGTGAAGCAGCTATACCACTTCAATTCAAAAGAAATTCCTTGGCGGTGTATGCAAGCATCAGGGTAGTCAGTGCCAAGGAGCATCATGAAGCTGCTGGTGAAACCCCGTCACTGAAAAGGGCATTGCGCTCACAGGGGGAACCCAAGTTTGACATGGTTGGTGAGGAGCACGAGATGCTGGCTATTCAGACGGTGATCACACCTCATGATGAAGTACTTGAACGCGTGTTCAGACGTGGTTGGAAGGTGACAAGTTCAGAGAATCCCGTGATCATCATGCCTGCATCCAAGAATTTCTTGGATCCTGGAATTTCCTATGCAAGGAGCGATTGGCCTTTTAGATCAACAGCGTTCCAGAACGATGACCTCACATGGGAGCTTGCAGAATTTTGCAACCAGTACTACCACTCAGAGGAGACAGAAGATGAGATTCCTGGCTGTTTTAAGCCAACCATGGTACTCACAATGTTGCACAAGAAGGAGGAGTCGACAGATGTGATGGGAACAATTGGTCAGCAAGAGCTGGTAGAGATTGGTGGAGCCCAGATCGATGCCAAAGACTTCACCTTTCCTGAAGAACCTGCGATTCCTATGGAGATGAGAGAGGATGTCAAGCCTGAGGAGTTGGTACAACGTCATCCTCAACCTGGTGGTGATGGTGATACTCCTTCCTTCACTTGGGAGTTTGAGGACAAAGAAGCGCTGGCGGTCAATGGCGAAACAGTTACCAGCGAGAGCAGCATGGCTATGTTGCGTTCAGCAGCTGAGTATCTTGGGATTTCCAAGAGTGGATCAAAAGCTTCCCTGTGGCATAGAATCAATCAACGAGCTCAACATTTGGAACATGAGCAAGTTTTCCTCGAGGCCAACAAGTTGCATCGAGAACAATGGTGGCAGAAAGGCTTGGTGGGACAGTCAGTTCCAAGAACACCCAGTGATGAGGAGATAGCCTTTCACGAGCTTTCACATCTACCTTTTCAACCGTGGTGCCCCTATTGCGTGGCTTGCAAGGGAAAACAAGACCCTCAGCGTCCAGTTGAACCTCATGATGAAGATCGAAGGTCGATCCCTAGCATCCAGCTGGACTACTGCTTTTCGAAAGCTGAGGAGTCAGACAAGGTTTCGACGGTTTTGGTGGCTATCGATTGGCCAGAGCAAGATGGTGACAGTGTTGCCCCTTCCATCCAAAGGCAACAACTTGAGAGGCCAAGCTGAACATCTGGTGAGATTTTCAATGTCTTTGAACTACATGGACAAGGTGGAGTTCATCAGTGATGCCGAGCCGACAATGAAGTCTCTGCTGGCGAGTGTGCAATTGATGCGGCAGCATCTTGGATATCCCACGGTGGTCACGCACTCAAGGCCAGGGGACAAAGGTAGAACTGCACAGGTGGAGAGGGTGATTCAGACACTTCGAAAGCAGAGCTCAACCCTCGTCCACATGGCTTCTGACAAGTGCAAGCTGAAGCTTCCTGGGGATCATGCTCTATGGCCATGGGCATTCATCCACGCTGCATGGAGTTTGAACAGGTTCTACAACCACACAACGACAAAGATGAGCCGATTTGAGTTGGTCCATGGAAGGAGATACTCTGGGAAGGTGGCATCATTTGGTGAGATGGTTCTACTGCTACACCGCAGAGGACCCAATGTCAAGCTTGGACCTCAGTGGGTGCCTGGCATTTGGCTTACAAAGACTGATGGAGATGATCTGCACGTGGTGGCGAGCCCCAATGGAATTTTGCGTGGAAAAGCCATTCGAAGGCTTAATGATCCTTGGAAGGATACATGGCTCTTTATGGTCAAGGACAAACCCTACAAGCAGGTCTCATCTCGAAAAGCCAACTTGAAGCACTTGAACTTTGGTGCCCCAACAACACCCAGGCCAGTGGTTGAAAAACATCCCACAGTACCAGGTGAGGAATTGGAGTATGATGTGGATGCCCGAGATGTTCGTGAATATGCCCGCACTCATCCACCGAGCCCAGTCAGTGATTTGGACTTGAATGATTTTGGAGTTGGAAAACGTGAAGCAGCACCAGAAGATTTTCCTCCCAACAAGTCTGCACGGCATGGTGACCAAGAGGAAATACCAGGTGCTGATGCTTTGGTGGATGACACTGCGAGTGTGGAACCTCAACAGAAGGTACCCAGAACGAGTCCTCAGAGCAGCCCAACTGCCAGTGGTAGCAATCTCTATCCTCCCCACTTTGCTGGCACGATTCAACAGGTTTTGGATGTTGGTGAGATAGATGATGAAGTTTGGGAGGATGATGTGGCAGAATACATCGAGCCCAATGACATGGTGATCAACCTTGGGGAAGATGACAACACTCCAGCCGACGAAGGGAAACCTCCACAGGTGACTTCAGAAGAGCTGGCTTCTTTGGATGAAGCAGCTGGGTATGAGGAGATCACTCGACTACTTGAAATGGATGTCCTCCAGGAACCAACCAATGAAGATCTGGAGGATGGAGTGGTTCTCTCCACACGGAGTGTGATGGATCGGAGGTTCAGAGAGCAACGCTGGAGAAGGAGATGCAGATTTGTGGCAAGAGAGTTCAAAGGTTCTGACAAGGGATCTGCATCCACGTTTGCCCCGGCATCTGGCATTGGAGCCAGATTGGTGCTTCTTATGCACAGCTGTTTCCGGTGGTACCTCAGTTTCATTGACATCAAAGATGCCTTCCTGTTGGTCCCTCAAAGAGAGAAGATCTTGGTGGAAAAGCCCTCATGGTGGAACGACGATGGTCATTCCAAATACTGGTCTTTGAACAGATGTCTACCAGGTCAGAGAAATGCAGCAGCACGGTTCTTCGATTTCCTTTGTGAACACCTCCAAGAATTGGACTTTGAGAATAGCCCTTTGCTGCCCAGCCTGTTCAGACACAAGACCAAGAAGGTGATCCTCTGCTCACATGTGGACGATCTTGTACTTTGTGGTGAGAAGGAAGAATTGGAATGGCTCATTGGAGAATTGAAAAAGAGAATGACTGTGCAGGGTGGTGAAGTCCTGCCATCTGCAGACCATGATGAGCGGGAACCCATTCGCTTTCTCAAAAGGCGACACTTTTTCACCAAGGCGGGGATCGTCATCAGTCCCCACGAGAAATATGCTGAGGAATTGGTGAGAGGCAAGGAAGGCAAAGACCACACCTGATCTCAGCACCGAGATCTATGACTCCAAGGAGTTGGATGACAAGGGCAAGTTCAAGTTTAGATCGGCAATGGGCACACTTCTTTACTTGAGTCAGGATCGGGTCGATCTACAACACGCAGTTCGACATCTCAGCCAGTTTATGGCCAAGCCGACGGTTTCAGCTGAGATTGGAGTCAAGCACTTGATCCTGTACCTGAAAGGAACGCCTGATCTTGGTGTGCTACTGCCTTACCGAGTGCCTGGGAAAAGCAAATTGGATGAAGTTCGAGGAGGGCCCAGTTCTGTGGAACATGAAAAGGAATTGGTGGAGGCATTTACAGATGCCGACTGGGCCGGAGACAAGTCTCCACCGGCAAGGCGAAGACATTCAGTTTCATCAGCCCTGATCTTTGTGGACAACAGATTGGTGACATCGTGGTCCCGTACCCAGAAAAGCATAGCTCTCAGCAGCTGTGAGAGTGAATACCTCTCTGCAGTCGGTGGTGGCGCTGAGTCCCTCTATGTAGCCCGGCTTTGGAGCTTCCTTACCCGAAAGGAGGTGACTGCGAAGGTTGTGTCAGATTCATCAAGCTGCCGAGCTTTTGCGCAACGGCAGGGTGTGGGAAGGATGAAGCACATCGATGCCAAGTATTTGTGGCTTCAGAACAAGGTGAAGGCTGGCGAACTTGAAATGGATGGAGTCGCCACAGTCCTCAATGTGGCTGACATCAACACGAAGAAACTCACCAAGGTCCGACGATCATTTCTCATGTATTTGATTGGTTTGGTGGAGTACGATGGGTCAAGCAAGATGTACGTTCCGGCTGGCGAAGATGAATTCAACGCCTATATGCAGAAAAAGTACATGGGCCAGAACATGAAAACAGTCCGCCGAGTGGTTTTGAATGTCCTGGCGAATGGCATGGAGGAGATCCCAACTCAGGTTTCGAAGCCTTTGGTGAAGGCTATGACCTTGCTTGCACTTCAACCAGTTGCAAATGGAGCCCGCACGGAGGAGTTCAACTATCAGCTCATGGTCAAGAACTTTGAGTACAGCGAGCTCTTCATGGAGTTTCCTTGGTTCATGCTCGGGTATGCCCTCATATTCTTCCTGGTTGGAATGGTTGCTGGCTACTTCTTCAAGAATGCCATTTACAAGTACCAGCTGAGCGAGGTGGTGAAATGGGCTTCCGAGCAAGTGACTTTCAACATGCGAACGATTGAGTATGTGGATGACTGGGATCCAGAACGGCACGAATTCCGTCAGTTCAGGGTGCTTCGCTCGGTGGATGATGCAGAATCAGGTGAGGAGTACTTCAGAGAAGTCAATGGTGGAATGGTACGGTTTGTGAAATTGGATCGACGGCGTCGAAGGCGACATGGCTTTGCAGAAATCGACATGCTGAACGTCTACGATCTTTCTGATGGTGAAGGAGCCGAAGAAGAACCTATGGAAGTAGATGAGGAGATGGTTCCAGCAGTTGCAGCGAATTCGGCCATGATGGCTCATGGACAAGGACCACAGGTGACTGGAACTACAACCTTGAGGAGTTCTTTACCGGGAACAAGCTCTATGTTTGGCGATGGAGCGAATGCAGCGGATGGATCAACTGGTATCGCTGGTGGTTCGGCGAACAATGAACTACGTGGTGCGAGGTCAGATTCGGCGACCCGCGAGTATCTTTCATTGCCTGGTTCGCCCCATTCGGACCATGAACCGCCTACACTCCCTCTCCAAGATGTGAATTGGGACGACCTGGATGAGATCATGAGGCATTTGCCTGTGACTGAGAGGAACAGAGCCCTGCAAATGCAGGAGGTAGCTTTGTTTGATGTGGTGGTTTTCAAAGAATACCTGAAGACCCACCTATCCAGTTTGTATCCCAATCAGCCAGACATGTGCTGGGATTACCCAGCGTGGTGGACACGGAATGAACGCCATGGATTTTCCGTTTTCGGAACGTTTGTGGAACAGTGGTTTCTCCAACAAGGCCTAGCAGGTTGCAACAATGTGGAAAACATACCCTGGAGCGAGGACTAATTCAAAATCATGCCTCAAATTTTCAGCATAATTTTGAGGCGGGGTGTCAAACATGTCCAGTGAAACACCCATGCAAGGATGACACGCACAAACAGAGAAGTGCACTGTCTTGCATTGCACAACACGTGTGATTGCATTCAACTGTCAGTGGCTCAGAGTGAAATAGGAAACACCGCTTGCTGCCACTCCGCACTCTAACATATGTGATAGTTTAGGTAAATTTGAGGTTGGGCCTGGGTCTTGAAACGTAAGGTTCACTGCGTGGCAGCTGCGTTGAGATGGCACGCAGATGGTGCATGATTGTTTCACCGGTATTTGCCGCCAATTCTTCCGATACACAATTTGTCACAAAAACGATGCAGTCACTCAATCCCGAATTTCCTGTTGTGCGGAATTCACACACGGTTTGACTTTTTGTCGTGAAACCACGTGTCCCTTATTTGCGCTGATGAACCCTTGTAGGTCTGAAGAACTGTTGAAAATTGTGTGCCGCAGCTCTTGCGCCAGCAATCAGGCGAATGTGTTTTTTGCGTAGCCAATTGTCGTTGTTGCACCGGCCGAATGACATGCAAAAGCAAACTCACGAAAGCGGCACAGTGGTTGCATTTGAGGTTTTGGGCAAGGTTTGGTCTGGCTGTAAAAACATTACAACTTGCAAAATTCTCATGTTTTTGGGGCGTCGTAGCTAAGCGAACACGATTGGGACATACTCTGCCCCATGTATTTTGACCATTTTTCACCTGTACATAAAATGATTGGCCGGAAACGACTGAGGCAAAATGCATCCTCAGGTTGTTCTCATCCGTTGAATATGCATCTTTGGCAATGTGTGGTGGCTGAGCCGCAAAGATGCCAACCAGGATTTATAGGCTTGGAATTGCAGTGCGACCAACCGTGTTTTAATAAACCCATTGGACTAAGGCTTTGGACTGGCACTGGTCTTTGCAGGCTCATTGATGCGGTGGAGACTTGATGAGCCAGCGGCCAAGAAGGTGTTGCATCATGTGCTTGGAAGGAATACATTGCAGAATCCCATCCCTTTGTCCCCTTGATAAGGGGGTTTCCATAGATCTGGGTACCCCGAAATCATCCATTTATAAATAAGTTTTTCATCAAATCAACCGTCCATATACCGCATGAACAAAAAAACCGACATCAAAGACGAGTTTCCGTACCGTCGAGGCACGGCGTCCAGCCGCTGCGAAATGTGTGGAAGATCATGGGTTTTGACTCCAAGAGCTACGGGCTGCTTACGGCCGGATCGCCAGTGAAAATTCCTGGAACTCAAAGTCTTTTTGGTTTTGATTTTTGTCATTTTGCTTCCATGTAGCAGGTGCGTGCAAAAGACATGCGAGCGTGGACATTGATCACCCACGAGGTATGCGCGTCTTGACTTGGAAGCTATAGGTATTAGTACTACGTTCTTTTTGGTGGAAGCGGAAAGACAACTGCTGTTGACCCTTGAGTTGTTCCAAGGATTGGACAGGAATGAAAGGTGCACAGGCAAGTCGGATGAACACTTTGGTGTAGGCTTCTAGATTTGGAACATGTGAAGGCATTTCGCGCAAGCAGATGTAAAACACATATGGCACAGCTCCGAAACCAGTTCAAGAAGGCAAAAGTGTTCCTGGAAACTGCGAAACCAAAAGTTGCACACAAATGCATGTTTTGCGAAGCCTCTGGTGCAGCCACTCCAGCAGTATAGAGTATATCCTCCTTTTGGGACGCGTTGGGCTGGTAGAAACTGCGAGGGTTTTCCTTGTCATGAGTAACGAACTTTGTTGTCCATGATGGAAGAATGATCATGAAGTTTGACATGCGTGGTCATTCTTCTTTGCTGAGTGACTTTCCTGTACAAACCAGCATGTCCAAACTTCAGAAATTACTTGAGAAAAAACAGAGTGTAGCATCAAGAACGTGTTGAAAGTCACTTGCCAAGATTGGATCGTAGTCTCAAGAGTGTGTTGGGAGTTACTTCAGAATGAAAAGAGCCTAGCACCAAGAACGTGTTGGAAATTAGTTAGGAATGCTAAGAGCTTAACGTCAAGAGCGTGTTGGAAGTTACTTGAGAACGAAACGATCGTGGCTTCAAGAGCGTGTTGGAAGCTACTTGAGAAAGAAAAGAGCATAGCATCAAGAGCGCGTTGGAAGCAACTTGAGAAAGAAACGATCATAGCGTCAAGAGCGTGCTGGAAGCTACTTGAGAAAGAAAAGAGCGTAGCACCAAGAGCATGTTGGAAGTAACTTGAGAAAGAAACGATCGTAGCATCAAGAGCGTGTTGGAAGCTACTTGAGAAAGAAAAAAACGTAGCATCAAGAGCGTGTTGGAAGTCACTTGAGACAGAAACGATTGTAAGGTTAAGAGCGTGCTGGAAGCAACTTGAGAAAAAAAAGAACGTAGCATCAAGAGCGTGTTGGAAGCAACTTGACAAAGAAACGATCGTAGCATCAAGAACATGTTGGAAGCTACTTGACAAAGAAACGGTGGTAGCAGCAAGAGCGTGTTGGAAGTAACTTGAGAAAAAAAACGATCGTAGCATCAAGAGCGTGTTGGAAGCTACTTGAGAAAGAAAAGGACGTAGCATCAAGTGCGTGTTGGAAGTAACTTGAGAAAGAAACGATGGTAGCGTCAAGAGCGTGTTGGAAGCTACTTGAGACAGAAAAGAGCGTAGCACCAAGAGCGTGTTGGAAGTAACTTGAGAACGAAACGATCGGAGCATCAAGAGCGTGTTGGAAGCTACTTGAGAAAGAAAAGAGGGTAGCATTAAGAGCGTGTTGGAAGTAACTTGAGAAAGAAACGATCGTAACGTCAAGAGCATGTTGGATGCTACTTGAGAAAGAAAAGGGCGTAGCATCAAGTGCGTGTTGGAAGTAACTTGAGAAAGAAATGATCGTGGCGTCAAGAGCGTGTTGGAAGCTACTTAAAGAAAAGAGGCGATGTGCCATCCATGAGGAGGTATTTTGTGAACAACGTTACAACCACTAGCGCAGTTTTCACCTTGCTGGCATTAGTAACTTATGACTTATGACTTATGTATATCTTAAGTTAGCTTCAACAACTTATGACAACCAAGAAGTTTTAAGCGGGTCATGAAAGTTATTTAAAAAACAGGGAATTCAGTGCGGGTTTCTACCAGCCCGACACCTTTTACAATCCCCCCAAAAAAAACTCAGATAGTGTCAGAGTCAGAGCGTGCAATGAACTTTGGCCACTGCCTGCCTGTGGAGATCAGCACTTATGTGCAAGCTGGACTTGGTGGAGGATGTGATGGGTGGCTTGGTTAAACGCAGCTCGAACCAATCCACTTTCATTGTGAAATAGGTTCATGCTTGCAATGCCTTGCAAGGCCGTTCCTCAGTTTTTTTTTTGTTGTGTCCCAAAGATCCGGGGAGTGGAAGCGGTCACCTGTGGCCAAGGTCGGAAGATTGTAGCCAAGGCTTTGCAGACCATTTGTATGTGAGATGCAAGGAGTACAACAAAATTTACGTTGCATTTTGCCTGCAAATCTTATGACACAAATCATGTTGCTACTGAAGTTCACTGAAACAACGATCGATTTGGGGGCACCGCCGGGGACTTGGGGTCCGAGAAATTTCTTAAGGCCAACTTTGCCGTGCTTGGTTTCACATTCATTGGGATGCTTGGATGATGAAAAGGTGTTGGTGAGTGAAACTAAGAAGCTGAAGATAACGAGAACCACAGCAGACAAGCAAAGAGAGCTGCCAGAGAATGTGCATTTGCAACAGAATTTGCCTCCAAGGTGTCTGCTGACTTTGATTTCAATTTTGATTGGAACACTGCGGCCGCTAAAGAGAGCAGGCACACTGTTCAACTCAAAATCGAGAGAACTTGTCTTGATGATAGCGCCTGGCAGGTGGCATTACCTATGGAATGCTACTCTATTCAGGCTTATCGATGCTGGTTCTCGACGTGGCATGGGCCACTTGGCTTGCACTGTGACCATGCAACGGAAGGCATCATGGAAGGCACGAGTCTGGGGTTGGAGATTGTATGAAGCCTCCAAGGCTGCGACCACTTGGAATGCATTTACGATTCTGGGTGAGTCAGCATGGTTTCCATATCCTTCGTTGGCAATTGGTGCCCTGGTTGCAATTGTCATCTGCGGCAGTGCACGTTGTATCATAGTGGAAAAAGTGGATGTCAACCCCAGGGAACTGCAAATTTCAACAAGACCTGGCATTCGGTTTAGAACATTTCGGTAACCTCCTTCCTGACCGAGGTTGGTTTCTCCATATCTACGGCAGTGTGACCATTACGGTTTCTGCAAAGGTATTCGGTTGGCTCGTGATGCCGTTGGTGCGTGGTTTTGATCCAGAACAACACGAGTTGGAAGAGAGACCCTTGCCTAAGCATTGGCCAATGATCTCTTCTCACGCTACTGACCTTGCTGACCTACTGCCACATATCCGAGCTTTCAGCCTGCAGCCTTGTCGTTGCTAAGGGAAGAAAAAACTTGAACGGATGAACCTATGGAGCAAGGTCGGGCACACAGCCGTTGTCCAGAGAATTTGCGATCATCTGGTTGGCCCTGGTTTACTGCGCAGGAAGGGGAGCAGGAGCAGATCATGGTGCAGCAGCAGCAGTACCCGGTTCATTCCCAAGGGTTTCTGGGACTGCAAACCATTTTTTTTTTGAGGGGGCTGAGATGTGCAGCATGTCATGCCAGGTATCCAGGCCAAGCTGAGTACTATGGGAATGGTTTGCCTCTTAGTTGACCTTGGCCCCGCTCCAGAGCCTTGTGGCCTTGTTGTGGAAATTCACATAGAAATCAGATCGGAAACTTCCGTTTTCCACCTGCCCGAGGTAGCGCCGTGAACGCGAGCCATACATATCCCGCTGCAATGGTCCAGGAGGGTGCCGATTTGATTTTTGTTGCACCTTGTTGGTGAACAGCTGGAATCAGATCACCTTCAAGTCGTGTGCTGGGGAACACTTGCAAATTTGTTACAGGGTAAAACCCAACGTGTGTTTATGCGTATAAAACCCGCACGTTCATATACCTACTTGTGTATACATGCCTACGTGTATACATACATAGGTATATTTGCACGTACGTGTATACGATGACATGTAATGGTCATGCTATATGATGAGGGGGCTGACGTTTGGCCCAGATCGACAGACTTCCATGCGCGACTCCAATCTGCTATGCTTACCCAAGGCGGTGCCAAAATCCCTCTTGAAGCATGTCTTGAGGATATATGCGGTACTTTGAAGTGTGTCGAGCCTCAAACCCTCCCCCAAAAAAACGTTAACAAACCATATAACCCAACCAGAACCAGAATTGACCCAACCCTAAATAAATGTCAAATCAACTATAAACAGGCCCTAAATCAAGCTTAATTAAGCCCTAAATACAGTCAAACAACCCTCAAGAAACGCCAAAACAAGCTTAAATAGCACCAGAAAACATCAAATAACCGACCCGAACCAACCCTAAATAAAACCTAAAAAACTCCGAAGCAAGCCCTATATAAGCCAACCCGAAATTATCCCTAAACCAACCCAATGTAGCTGAGCCGGCAACGGAACTTTGGGCGAACATCCGCCCCAGGAGGGTAATGTTCATGTTCATGCAAATGAACATGCAAATGTCAATCACGAAAGCTAACTTCTAGCTGAAGTCCCTCTTGCTTTAGCAAGGTATTGTGGGTGGGCTGGAATCTCCAATCGCCTGAAACTTCATCCTCAGCTATCACCCCCTGCCCCGGCTGGCTGGTTCACAAGCAGTTTGGCCATCCCCAGGGATACCGTCGGCATGTCGCCACCGGCAAATTCGGCCGCATCCGCATCTATTGTCTTTTCATGCCAAGCTCCCTGCCAAGCTAGCTTTCGTCCCTCACCCCTGGGCCTCAAGTGTAATGCAATGTAACGCAATGTAATGCAATGTAATGTATAATGTATGTGTGTGTGTAATGCATGTGCACATATAAAGGCGGCTGACTGATAGTATTGTTTGGGAGTGCGGATTAATATGAACTTTTGCAGGTTTCATTCTGCCTAGTAACATTTAGACACGTGCTTCTTGGGGCTTCCAGGACTACCAAGGAGCCAACATATACGGTGCTCCCATGGCCCCAATGCAAGCGCCGTCGCCGCCTGAACTGTGAAGTGGAACCTGCATGAGCTGCTCGCGGTTAGTTATATATATATATAATATGTATAAATGGGGATTTCCATAAATGGGGAATCCGCAAAATTGATGGTTTTAAATAGAAAATCTTATTTACAATGGAAGATTTAGGGGTACCTCCATTATGGAAACCTCCATGTCGTGTGTCATGTTATGTTGCTCTTGGGTGTTCCAAAAAATTTGGATTTACCGAGGCAAATCGCTTCTCAAGTGTGAGGCTGTGCTGCCATGTGAACTTTGGCTTTCGGCACATAGACATTTTCGATCGCACGGCTTGAAGGAGCAGTGTAGATGAGGGGTGCTGTCCAAGACAGAACATCCCAGAAAATACGTGATGGTGCTCCCACTGACAAGGCGAAGAAGATTCAAAGAAACAAAGTAATTCCAAATAGCAATTTTTTTAAGCTACAAGAAGAAAGGCTTTTTGTGTATTGCACGCACTGGAGTGCTAACGCCATCTAGCACCATCTAGCGCCATCTAGCGCCAAATGTTTAGCGTGTGGGCAAGGGCCCAGATGCTTTGAAAATGCGCTGAGCTGTTTCTCATCCTTTGCTTTCCTTCATTTTTGTGGCTTGTTGATGAGGTCCCAGGAGTCTCACCACGTGTTGCAAGGCTTGCTGGTCACCTGATTGCATGGCTCAAGCTGTTGCTGTCTTGAGACGGACGGGGGGGCAACCAAATGTTGGAGCAAGGCAAGGCTGTAAGCTAGATGAGGAATTCGAGAGAAAGGATTGCAGTTGAATGATACGCCTGATCTTGTTGGCCAGGTGCCGTGGGATTTCGATATGAAGTGGACGTCCAGCCTGTGTTTCCTGACTTCTAAGCTTGAATACTATGTGCTATTCGCTTGCATGCGTTCACCTCTCGTACATACTCGCAGTCTTGTGTCGCACGCGCAGCAAGCAGGCATGCCGTCACGCTGACTGTCTTCTGAGGTTCCTCTTCGTCAACCCAAAAGCTGGCGGTCAGATAGGAGAGGTGGCTTACTGAGGGTGACAGCTGTCCTTTTGTTTGCTGTCTCAGCTTGCCATTACCGAGGCCTTCCTGCAGGTTCCACAACCTTTTGATGTCGAGATCCGACAAGCACGCTCCAAAGCCAGGCTTTACATTTTCAGCAGCTTGGTGTAAAGAAGTTCAGGGGCACCTTTAGAGGAATGAGTGGAAATCCCAAGGTTGTATTTTTTTTGTTCTCGGCTGATTTGAGCTCAAAAAACGTATTTGTTGAGGCAAAAACGTACTTGCATGTAGAAAACGTATTTGTTTGTTTTTCTTTGGGTGCACGTTGTGATCTTAAGCGATAGTTTTGGTGGCTACATGTCCATGCCCACGTAGTACATACATATTTGCCCCTCTCATCAAGGCCTCACGGAGGGAGAGCCAGGAAGCTTGGTGCTAATCAGATCTGGACAGCTGGTTCGGTGAAGCCTTTATTTTTTTCACGCCACGTCAACAATTCAGAGCTTTTCAGCTGGAGCAGCTTAGGAAATAAACCCGGCTTTCACTTCTTGCGGCAAGTTGTGTTTAGCTACAGCTGGGTTCGAGTTTTCATAGGCGGAGGCTGGGGGATTTTGATCCGTGACGCGTTGCGTGACACTGCATGGGTGTGACGCGTGACCCGCAGAGGTGATGGCACTGTGATGTGGGTGGTCTCGGAAGCTCAGAAGCACGGGATCCACACAGAGACGAGCCTCCGGATAGGGATGGTGCCACTGGGAACAGGCCACACATGTAGGGAAATGGGGAACTACATGGAACTACGATTTTCTGGGCCCTTTGCAGGGAGCAAGTTGAGCAAGTTCTAAGCACCTCCACCTTGACAGGCAATGACTTTGCACAGGCTTTGGGCTGGGGTGGCAGGACCGATATGGCCCATATCAGGAAAGCATTTGCACTCTCTGAAGTCTTGTCAGGTTGCAATGGCCAGTCTTGATTGTGAAGTGCCACCAGGAATCCTGACCCAGATGTATTGCTTAGAAATGATTGCGAGACTTTGGCGGAGATGGTGCAGCTTGCCAAGCTCCTTTTGTGACAGTGTTGGTCGGTCTGGAACAGCCAAACTTGTCAGTCAGGGCCGTCCCAAGAGCTCAGGCAAGACTGGGTCCGAGCGGAGCCAGACATTCAGGATGTTTGGAAGGTTTCGCTGGAGGTTGGGTCACCTGAAGCTGTGTGGACCACACCAGGTTTGGTTCTTGGAATTTTCCACGCAGTTTGTTGGTTTCTTTTTTTTAGGTGGATGAAGAGGACGGATTCATCTACCACAAGGACGATGTCATGAGAAATGCCGATGAATCATACAAGAAAAGCTTGGAAACCTACATGCTTCTGTACTGCGACGTGCTCAGTACCCATGCGTGTGCATAAAATGGGCTGTGACGCATGTCAGGCGCACATCTTTAGCACATCTGTCGGATGTGCCATTTGTACCTACCCAGGTGGCATCGCTAAGGACGCGGAGCTGGCTTACAATGAACCTTGGATTGGCAAAAGAAGGGGCTTTCCATAAATGGAGGATCCCCAAAATGGTTTATAATGGAAAATCCTATTCAAACAGATGATTTAGGGTACCCCGATTTCAGGAAACCTCCGGATACAGTCAGTATCAGTGCACATGATGTGAGCAGTAAATCCATGACCGTCTGCACGACTGTGGTGAGGTCGAGCTTCATCGCACAAAGAGTCAATGCTGCAACAAACTGGTCTATGCTTGGCAAGGCATAGTCTGTTCCCCAACAAGAGCAAGCAGTATGCGCTCTGAAGAAAGAGCGTGGGACCGTGGAACCCAACACAACCGAGACTCCAAAACCTTGAACCTTCTCTCTAAAGGTATGATGATATGTGCACTGACATTTTGCCCAGTTTGATGTCACTGCAGGTTTCAACTTGCCTCAGCAGAAATGACTTTTATTGAGTTGAGCAGACCGATGGGTTTGCCGTTCTTTTTTGTCTTTTCTGTGCTGGTGGTTTCAAGATGTTTCAAGCCTGACCTGCGGTGCCTGAGTTTCAGCGGTACTGTAGGCATTATGATATCCCTGCACTTCTTTTGCTGCGTGGGTCAGCGAGTGCAAAGGGTGCTGAGAGGCTGGGTGGCTGGGCGGTGCCAAAATCGAGCAAAATGGCATGGCAACATTTGAGTGTGTAACCCATGATTTTGGGGGTATCCGGTATCTGCGGCTTCTCGACACACGCCTTGAGTTTGCTATGCTCACGCGGTTTTGTGACAGGCCTTTACCACGGAACGGACAAGAAGGCCTGATGGCTTCTGATTGGGTGCCTGTTTCGTGCAGCTTGGTCTTGTGTTGCGGACTCGCAGGGACCGCCCATCTTTGAAGTGGGAATGAGAAGCACAGGTCCAAGGCAAGCGAGGGGTTTGGCATTCTTCGTTTGCAGCTCTTTGGCTTCTTTTAGTTTTCTTCGGCCAATTGGTTTTGTATTTCCCTTCCCTTCACGCAAGGCTCTTCAGCAATCCCGTCCACCTCTCAGGCTTTCAATGCCGCCTGTGTCTTGAGCCAGATTTCTCTGCGTTCTTGTTGTTCTTGTTCTTGTTCCTGTTCCTGTTGTTGTTCCTGTTGTTGTTCCTGTTCCTGTTCTTGTTGTTGTTATTGCTGCTGCTGTTGTTGGGTCTCTATTGTCAAGCAGGGCTGCTGCATGTCGTTGTTCCACCAAGGAAATGCTGCTTGCTTGCACCTACGCCTGTGCCACGAGCAAAGCTCCAACCAGCCATCAAGTCATGGTAGTCCTTGGGGAGTTGGTTTCACCAATGAATCCCTGGTATTGTAGCCCGTGGCTACAAAGGAGCCCGCAACAGCGACCCAAACCAACAGTTGGCCATAAGAAAAGGTAGGGTGTTTGAGGTTTGTGAGCGAACACGAACTTACACTGCTGAGCTGTGAAGCTCCTCAGGCTATTGTGTTTGAACATCACTTCCTATGGTGGCGGTGTTGCACGGAACTTGTGGAGAAACTCATGGCGTTCTGGTTCCTTGACATTTTTTAGGGTTGCGGTGCAACTTACGGCAGGGGAATTCACAAAGCCTGGAAGGAACTCAAATTGCACGCCTGAAGGGTATCAGATATCAGTGTGCCCTTGCAGTTTGATTCTGCTCGTAAAAAGGTACATCCCACCCTCTCTCAGAAGACCTCCTGGAAGCCGAGCAAGACTCTGGTGACAAGAAGCTGGAAGTGATCACACTCTCAAGGACCATGAGGACACCAAATGATCTCATGGTCGAAGTTGATGGACATCGTATACTGTAGCAGCGGCCAAAGCCTTTCTGATTGGGGTTTAGCAACGAAGGTTGCTGGGGGATAATTTCGAAACAAAAACAAGACTTCTATCAGTTTCGTTTTTTCTTTCATTTGAACAATCTGCAGCAGGTCATCATCACATCAAAAGGTAGATAGTCATACCATGTGCACAGGCTCCTGCGGGCGTGCCACTCAGTTCTCCGCAAAGCTGTTGTATTTTTCGTGATTCGATGCTTGATTGAAATCAATTGGTGATTTTAAATGATTTTTAGGTATACCTTCTGCAATCCAAGGCTGCTATGCCTACGAACTCTGTGCTGGTGCCTTGACTGCATTGCATCTCGTTCGGACAAATTCAAGCCTGGACTTCGTGCAACTTTCGCAGGGTGGCCGACGGGTTTTCCAGGGAGCTCCATTGCACTTCGAGTTTAAGCAGAGAAACTATCGTTCCATCCTCAAATCTGGGCGTGACGGGGTGGGTGTTTTTCCTTTGGCACCAATCCATCCTTCATGAGCTCCTCGCTGTGCTTCAGGCGATTTGATCACATTTTTCCAAGTCGATGGTGTCCTTCGAATGCATTCAATGGCATTTGCTGTTGTCGTGACATGACGGGTTTCATGCGTTTGAGTTCCAAGGAAAGCTTCAAGCTCCAGAATCCCATTTCATTGACGATTAGGCGTTCCGATGAGATAGTCAAGCATAGTCTAGCTGCCAAGTTTCATCCTGCCAGGCATGACCAGCAAATCTCAGTCCTGCACAAGGTGGAGAATCGGAGCAGCTTTGATAGCAATAAATAGCAATGAGCCGCATTGGAAGCGATTTTTTTTGCTGAAACTCCAGGTGTGATGGGTTGCTCCCCCGGAACTCAGGACCTGGATGTTGCGGGACAGTGTGCGGGAACGAATCGTCTGCGACGGATTCAACCACAGATGATGATGCAGCGAGGAAGCAATCACTCGGGAACAGGCTGCTTTTTTTCTTCACGAATCAGTGCAATCGGCTGCTGCTAAGGTAGTATACAGTCCGCTGGAGGAAGCCTGACTCGTTTCACCATAGGATCTGTCCATACCTATCCACAAAGGAATTTGAAGAGATTGTTTCTTGTGGCCAATTAGTTGGGGCACAGCCATGCCACGAGTTTGCCAGCAAACGGATGGCCTCCGCCTGTCCTGGATTTACGGCAAGCTACAAGGGCTAGGCAGCCAATGGGCACCCCCAAAAACGTAAGAGATAATGACATTTCTTGGGACCTTTGGTCTTAAGATGCTTGCATCCGGAAAAGATATCAAATGGAATTCAAATAGTGAAATAGCAAATGAAGCTAAATCAAATGACAAATTCACATAGGAGTAATTACTGACAATTAAAATTAACATGTGCAATATTCAGAAAGTAGTAACAATCTAGAATCTAAAACTAACATGGAAAATATTGGAACATACACCAGCATAGACCCCAGATAGCCAAACAAAATACTGTATTGGATCTCTGTCGTGACCTATCAAGTGATGTGGACAGGTCTTTTTCTTCTGGGTCTTCCACTGCAAGCCACCACTGAGGACCAGTTGCTGTTACTGTTGTTGTTGTTGTTGCTGCTGCTGCTGCTGCTGCGGCTACTAGTGTTGGTGGTGGCTGTTGGATGGTTGCTGCAAGACCCATCAATCACAAGGCAAACAGAAGCATGACCGAAGGGGCATACGGGAGACACAAGGGAGACAAGCTTGGCAAACGAGCTTGGGAGACAAGGCGGGAGTGACAACAAAGAGCAGCCTAGAACGAAATTCACCAAGGGAAACAGAAGGAAAACAGAAGGGAGACAAGCTTGGGAGACAAGGTGGCCAAGAACTAAATTCACTCAGGGAAACAGAAGGGAATATATAAGGGAAATAGAAAGGAAATGAAAGGGAGACAGGCTTGGGAATAAATGCGGTACCGACAACCGAAGGGGGATATAGATCAAAATTCTCTAGGGCAAACAAAAGCAAATGAAAGGATCCCCATTACCATTTCCCCTAGAGAATAGGGTAACTCGAATTACCCGCATTCTCATGATGAAACGGTTCGTTCTGCGGTTTTCGGTTCATATTTGAAACGGTTCTACGGTTGGAGGGTTCCATTTTTTCCATGTTTGCGGCGCGGTTCGGTTCGGTTTTAAATGGAACTGTTCAATCATGTGGGGTTGATACTTTTAGAGCTATGCTGAGCTATACCACTGTAAACTTCCCCCAGTTGTCGCTTCCCGCCCCGCTGCTGGTTGTGCTTGGTGGTGTGCTTCCTGGAAGATGTTGGTGATCCTCCTTGGCGGTATCCTTCCTTGGTGGTGTTGGTGGTCCTCCTTGGTGTTTTTTTTCCCTTGGTGGTCATTGGAGATGTGGTGGTCGTACTTAATAACATTATTAAATAGAAATCTCTAAATTAGGAATTATTAATTTTTATCTAGGAATTCCTGGAAATATCAAATATAAATTTCTCAATACTTTAAATTTA
>CAMXCT020006769.1:159694-308390 GCA_947184155.2 Cladocopium goreaui | reverse complement strand
AATACAATCCAATTATATATATATATATTAAATATACAATTATATTATTATTTCTAATAATTAAATTATATATCGATATATTATTAAATATTATTAATTTCTTGAATTATATATATTATATTGTTATAAATTATTATAAATTATTAAGATCATATTCATAATTTAAATTAATAATCACATATATAAATATAATCAAATATAATCAATTATAATCAAATATAATATGATATAATATGATATAATGTGATATAATGTGATATAATGTGATATAATATGATATAATATGATATAATATAATATAATATGATATAATATGATATAATATGATATAATATGATATAATATGATATAATATGATATAATATGATATAATATGATATAATATGATATAATATGATATAATATGATATAATATGATATAATATGATATAATATGATATAATAATATAATATAATATAATATAATATAATATCATTATTTAATTTCAATATTATATTAATCATGTTAAATAATTTCATCATACATTTTGAATCAATGTCATAGAAAATCACGCAAATATTGTCTTCGATAGGAAAGTCGGACATTTCTCAAGAGTGAGGCCACCTCCAAGTCTTGTGGCAGCAAAGGGCAGGGCGCAATTGCGGCATTGATGTAGTAGACCTGACGTAGACGGAACCGGATCTCAAAAACTGGTAACCTGGCGAGATTCCCGAAATACATGGATTGTAGGATCATTTCGAACATATGGGATACAATAAATGATTTCCAATATGTTGAACAATATCATCCGAACTCATCATCAACCATCATTTATCAGTCATGTGAGTCATGTCCACTTCCGCAGAGTTTGAGAGTTGAAACCCCTATGAAAACTGGTTGGTGGTATCAACCCCTCTGAAAAATATTGGTCAGTTGGGATGATTATTCCCAATATATGGGAAAATAAAAAATGTTCCAAACCACCAATCAGAAAAATGATGAAATCCCCATAGTTTGATCATCAAATCCTGCCAGGGTCGTGACCCGTGCCTTTCGTTTGTCACCCCATGGCAACGATTTCACCATGTCGATGAGTCCAGGAGCAATTCGACCTGGAGACGTCTGGCGGTTATGGTTTTGGCAATGATAAAACATGAATTTTGGGTGGTCCAAAAATCGGGGATACTCCAATTTATGTCTATTTTCATGGGAAAATTATTGAACATGATTGAACATGATAAACCATGGGATTGCCATGGGCTTTTCCCAACGTTCTCCATTTCCTTTCGCCCACGTCGTGCTTTCCGCGTTCGCTTCGCATGTGCTGAGCCGAAGACCAAAGCTCCAGTTGTAGCCCACTCCAAGGCAGATGTTTCGTTCCATGCCAATCAACTGAGCACAATCAACTCAGTACTGTGGAAAGACCTTCCTGGTGGATATGTTACCATGACCTACCATGACATATCATGACATGTTAGGACGGACATATCATGATATTCCATTATGATCAATTACATACCCTTGTATACCAATACACAACGTCACAGTACATGCCCTTGCATGTCATCGCATGGCATCACCTACCATTAGGTAACATTCTAAGATGCAAACATACCACCATACATCCATGCATTTCTCGTATACTTGAGAAAGTAGAATTTAAACTAAACCATGCTAAAACGCAAAACCTATTTTCCATATATTTTTAGACATCGTGGCTTTCACAACGAGCACCGAGTATACGCAATGCGTAACAAAAAATGCACTCAACCTAGCTTCACCTTGTGCATGCATCCTATATACACCTACAACTACCGTGCCATTGTAGTTACTTCCAAATGCAAGCTGCAGCCAACCCTTTTCAGTATCCAACCTTGCGGACGACGCTTTTAGCGGCCTGCAACTAATTCAACCCTCACATTTTTCGATCTCAGTGACGTCAACTCTCCACATGTCAACAGTCATTTATCACTCTTCCACTCATGGATTCCTGTATTCGATTTTAACGATTTTAAATTCACCTCTTTTTTTGCCCGTCAGAAGTGACCCTCCTTAAAAAGCCAAGCTCATCGTCAGCTGTCCAGCCTGCATCAGTCTGTCCTTAAATCCTTTGGGAGGTGGTGTTGATTTGATATCAAAGACGCGTGGCTTCAAGCACACCTGGCAAACACGTTGCAAGGGACTCAATCGTGATCCCCCCATAGCTAAGCTGGGGAAAAAAGGCTTGAATCCCTGACGCACCTCGTCGCTACCTCCGCAGTCACCGCATGAATCCTGGAGAAATCCAGTGCCAAATCGCATATCGACAGGGGCAAAACGTGACTGAAGCCACAGCTGTTGCGATTGATCCACAAGAAACGAATCGCCTTGATCCATCCAAGCCCTGAATCCATGTCGTAGGCGTAGTTGTGACTTTCAGCCTTTAAGGCCTGACAAATGTAGACCTCCTTGTAGCCTTTTCCTGACAGCGTGGGGCTTTAATGTTGAGAGGACATATAAAAAAACATGCTCAACATGCTGTCAAGGCTCGAAGTCCCAAGGCCACCAACAATTTCAGGACATTTTTCAAAGGACCTGCAACCACAGGCATTAAATGTTTGACATGTACGAGTCTGACGAGAAATAGATATAAATACATGCCGATAACAGTTTTTTTGAATCAATCATTTCAGGACTTGCTTACTGCCAGAATATCTGCCAGGTACAATGCTATCACAACGATATACATGATGACCAAATATGCCCAAGTTTGCTCGAGAATTCAAAGGATATCATTGGGATTGGCACATATTTGCCACATGTGGCCTTGCTCATCATCGGGATGCATGAGTTGTCTGCGGCAACACTCTGCCCACTCACCTGTGTCTACCTTGGCGGCGTCGCTTTACAGGAGGCGTTGTCTAGTTGGGCATTTGTGTGCTGTATATATAAACATACATACGTAATCATATGTAAGCAGGTAGGTGGGTGGGTTGGTAGGTATTTAGGTATGTAGGTATGTAGGTATGTAGGTACTATATGTATATACACATGCAATGTATTGTATTGAATGGTCTGGTATTGTATTGGTATTTGTATTTGTATTGTATGGTATTGGTATGGTGTGTATGTATATATATATATGTATATATATATAATGTACTGTAGTATACGTATATAAACAGAAATCTGTATGACCATTTATGGATAGTCATTGTATCTGTGGATGTATGCCTGTCTATATGTCCGCCGAAATGAAGATAAAACATCGAGTTTAGGCTTAAAACATGACTGAACACATACACACACACACACAAACAGAAACACACTGACACACACACACACACGTATATATATATATACACATCTATACACACACACACACACGCGTATATTTAATACATCCATATGCAGAGGCGTCTGCTACAAGGACACTCTTTTTTAGGAACTGCTGAGTCCACAGCTCCGTGGATGTAGTCGGGGATTGTACAAGGAGCCAACTTAGCGCGTTGAAACTTGAGCAGGATCATCCCCCAAAATCCACCGCTATCCTGAGCTCCTCACATCTGGCCCTTTGTCAGTGACCTTAAAAAACACCAAGATCCACAAGACATGACAAGAGACAGTCTTGAAACTTGAGCTGATCCAATGTGCAACTTACATAAATCACAAGACCTTCCAACTTCAGATCCAGGCTCTGCGATTTTTCCAGAGGTCGTAGATCTGCGCGGTCATGGGCTGTTCATGTTTCATGGGATCAATTATGAATCAGCTCCAAAGCACGCGAGAACCCACGTCTTGGACCTTTGTACAACCTTCTGCATGGCCATCGGTGTACTCCTGCACACAAATGATCTTCAAGGTTGAATGCCAAACATGGGCGCAAGAGAAACAAGAATATCAATATCATCAAGTACAATCGATATCATAAATTTATCTGAAAATGGGGTGTACCCCAAATCATATGGGCTATCATCATGTTCCCCATTCAAATGGCCATGAAGTCTGCCCCGTTTTGAGACAACCCTCTCTGACGCTCCAGTGATCCAGCTTCGTGCGTGCAATCCACGTAGAAAGAAGTTGCCTCGAATGGACAGCTGCACTGGTGAAGAATCGTGTTTAGCACAGCCGAATGAGAAGACACACTTGAAGTGGCTCTGTCAACACTCTTCACAGCAATTTTTTTTTGGATTTCTTGGCTTCCTGAAGCTTCTGATTTCTTTGAGCCGACCTTCGGCATTCTGAATTAGCCGAGTCATGCAAAGGGCAACGGGCACTAGGAACCGCAAACACTACAGTACCAACTGTGGATCGGCGTGTCTTGCAAGGCAGTTGCAGTGAAACCCTTGGTTTGTCTCGCCTGTGCATCTTTTTTCAAGAGTCTGTTTGTATGTGGAAAGAAAAGCACTAGCTACACTGTTGCACAGTCTTGGTCTGGATTGCATATCTTTGACGCGAGTGCAATTTGTCCTTGCCCACCTGTATTTTGAACAATCTTGCCATTGCTTCTGTGTAACTGCCAGTGCCAAAATTGCAGAACCGGGCATGGCAGCAAAATGGCTTTGGTTAGTCTGAAAATCATTGCATTTGCATTGCTTTTGATCATATTTTCCATTAAATCTACATTTTATGTAATGGGTATCCCATGGCATCCCCTATTTTCAGACCCAAACTATCCCAAAGTCACATTATTCCCAGACACAAGTGGAACAGCAGCCAGCCACCCATCTTTTGCTCTGGCGAAGACTGTGACCCGCCAATGGAGTCCCAATCCTCACCATGCAGACACTGTTTGAGTGTCCTGTGAGACTGTTGCGTGCACCTTGCCACTGTTGTTTGTGGCGTCTGAGCTACAATTGCACCCAAGGTATTCAGCCCCGGGTGTCGGATCATTATCTATACATGGAGATGCCGAAAAGACATTCACATGTCAAAAAGGATGCATTCTCTGATCGAGTCTCCAGCCTCAAACCACACGCGTCAACTAATACTGGAAGATTCAGGATGCTGGTTGGGTGTGGGTCAATGGGTACTCCAAAAACAGATCAGAAATGAACCAAAATCTGTGGTTCCATGTGGTTCCCAGGTTCTTTCCCAGTGGGGTCTCCGAGTCTCCGGCCTGAGGTTTACAGTGTCGCCACGGGCAATCACGTCCTGCTTTGCAGGTGGAAGATTTTGCCCATTCGGCCTGGGTCCCATGGCCACGACACGACATGGATATGGGTCAAAAGTCATTGGGCTATCACAAAAGTGACCCACAAAAATTGTCAGTCTTGGAATTCCATGGTATTAATCAACCATCAATTTTTTGGGGAGCAATCTTTTCGGAGATGTTTTGACATTTACCCACATGATCAGGTGACAAACACGCGCGGACACTCTGCAGGTTCTCAATGCCACAGCTATTGCAGTGACAGTTGTGACACAGAGGAAACTCATGCGCGCACTGGTCGGGCCAAGTCATTGGCACGCCTGATGGGTCTGCGCTTGGTGAAACCTCGCAGATTGTCCATTGACTGTTCTGCAATCACCGGACTGACCGCCAGAATTAGGCCGTCTTGCGGTGGATGCACTCCTAAAAAGGTCAAATTGATGTCCTTACACCAAGTGACACTAAGGGAAAAACTCCGGTCAAGGGCAGCAAAGAAGGCCTTTGCCAAACGCACCAGAGCACCCAAATTCGGCTCGTTGAAGTTGAAGGCATCGCGATCTTGCCAGCATCTCGGTCTCGTTGAGTGCGGCATAGGAACCCATCTCTTCCCATCCGTTGCAAACACCATAGCAACTTCCAAGAAGGACATTTTGTAGATCACTGCCGATTCATCTTCTTCCCAATTCATGACCATCTGGAAGAAGTTCTGCACGAAAGATTGACCAAAAACCTCAAAGAGTGAGGACCAACGTTCGTCTTCAATCCTGGGAAGGTCTCGAAATGGAGATTGACTGTTGGGGCACCCTCTCTCGACCCTCCAGTCAGGGAGACCTTCCCCCCCTTCATCGTCCTGCTCATCTTCTTTTCTGGCCGCTTTCGGCTTCTCCACAATGTCCAGATGTAGTTCTTGTAGTGCACATACATCAGCAAGTTCACCTTCATGATGTGCCCAAAGTCGTTGGTGTAGACGAAGAAGTGCCTGCCCATGTAGTTTCATCGCCATGTTCGCTTCTCTATCTGCACGATCATTCCATCTTGCAGCCCAATTCTCCACGTCCATGTCATGATTCGTCCATCTGGCATGTCCTGGGACATGTTGGACTCGTAGATGAATTTCACAATGACATAAAAGCCCTTGTAGCTCCACCCAGTCTTCTTCACAATGTCCATCAGGAACATCCAGACTATCATTGAGCATCCTCGCAAGTCCTTCAGCAGCAAACGTGCTGTCAGTCCAAATGGTAGCGTCACAGCTGCCTTCCATTGCGTACTGCACAGCTGCTATCACTGCCCTCAGCTCTGCCCGGTCAATGTCTTGCCCAATGCCGCCCAGCGCACCGGAAGCAACACAGTGATCTGCAGTAGCACTCACCACCGCCCAAGATGCCAACTGATAAGCCCGATGCCTACCACCATGACATGATCCATCTGAGAAGAGATGACAGTGCGATGGTTCCATACGTCTGGGATGCCGAATCCATTGATCATCAGCTTGAGAAGCAAGCTCTTTGAAAAGGCTCCAATGAGGATTGTGTGGTGGTAGAAGGTGAATGCGTTTCGCTTGCGAAAAAGTAGGCCATTTCTCAAGAATCACTCTGTGTTTCTCATAGATGTCTTCTCTGGCTGGACATCCTGTGCATCGATGTTCCAAAGAGTCTCGACCTCCACAAAGTTCACATGAAATCTCCTTGCCCAAGTCATACTTGGCATGTTGTCCAGGTTCCAAAAAGGAGCCATCCTGAAGGCGATGCACATAGCCCAAAAGATTCGGTCGTACTTTTGCATGTGCTTGGAGCATGACCCGCCGATCAATTCCATTGAGACCATCAAAGTCCTTTCGTTTGGAAATTTCCCCGCAAACCTTCTCGGTCCAGGCGTCTTTCACCAGCTCATAAAGGGTCTTCTCATTCATATCAATCCAGTTATGCCAACATCCATCCGAATCTGCCACCAAAGGTACCTCAATGGTCCAGCGTAGGTGTTGACAGACCTCCAGTAGTTTGGCAAAAGGCCCTTGTTTCGCGTTGCCATCATAGTGCTCCATGTACTCTTTCCACATCTGAGAGAAGAGAGGCCTCTTCTTCACAATTCGACGGAAAGTAGTCAGCACCAACCATGCCTGATAGAAGCCGGGATCACATTGTTCATGACATAGCAAGCCAAGTCTGAGTCCAGGAGCAGCACCAGCAAATTGAAAACCCAAGGCCTTCATGGCTTGTGTACGAAGCGATTTGATGTGTGCCCATCCCAATGTGCAGACTGGGACCCCATAGAAAGCTTTAGGCCAGATGGCCTGTCGTAGAAGCCTTTGTTTCTGCCAATTCATTGCCAGACAACGCTTCAATTTTGGCCAAATGCCCTCCAGTGATCCAAATCTCTGAGTCTGCACCTTGACACTGTTTGACTTGCCGTAGTTGAGCTGCGCTCCCAAATCTTTAGCAGACTTGACCACATCCCAACCCAAGACCTTGGCCTCTTTCCTGGTCCCTGCTGTGGTAGTCCAGATATAGGACTTATCTTCATCCAATTCCAGCTTCCACATTTCGGTCCACGTTTGCATAGTGAGCACTCCATGTTGAAGAGGTCCCAGGGATCTTGCCAGCAATTCCAGATTGTCTACATATGAAATTGTTCCACACCGCTTGGAAAACTCATTCATGTAGCAATGCAAAGTGAGGCCAGCAATAGACATGGCAACACAAGAAAGAGAGCACCCTTCTGGGAATCCATAGTTGGAGAACACCTCGTCACTGATCTCACCTCTCACCAGAAATCTCCGAGAAGTCGTTTCAAGGAAGTGCTTCCACAACTTCATTGGGCGGCCAGGAAGTCCCAAATGAAGTCCAATCTCAAAAATCGGATCTCGAGGCAGTGACTCAAAAGCCTTTCGGATGTCCGTGACAAAGCCCATGAGTTCTTCACCGTCCTGCACACTCCTCTCAATCAAACCTTGTAGAAGCATCCATACCTCCGCACCTTCTCGGCCCGGCATGAATCCAAGCTGTTTCTCATCCACCATCCGAGAGAGGAACTGAAGAAACCTTTTGGCTCTTAGTGAACCCCAGGAGCGATAGACGGTGGAGTAAATGATCACCGGTCGATACTCATTCACTCGAGTGGCCCCATCCTTCTTTTCCAGGGAATGCACAAAGCCCGTTCTCCAAACCTTTGGCCAATAGGTATCAGCCTCGCACTGATTCAATATTTTTACCAGTTCCTCCTGATGTCGCACTGGCATCTTTCGAAGATCTTGATGTCCAAGCCCATCAGGTCCACGTGCAGCTCTCGGTCCATACCTTCGGTTGACGTCAGTCCATGATTCCAGGGACACATCAGCATGTGCAAGTAGCCCTGGTGGCAAGAACGCCTTGGCAAAGTTAATGATTCGAGTCCAATCTTCGGGTTGAGGAAGGGGATCTTTCCACCACCTCATCTGCCAGAACTCCCGAAGTTGCTGCTGTATGGCATGTGGAGTAGATGCGTATTCGACAATCTCTGCTTCAACTCCTTCCTGCAGCAGCCATTCTCCGGCCAGTGTGAGTACTTGGCCATCTTGCGCATGAATGGGAATTGTCTGTTCTGGAACCCGAAGAGATGCGGGTAGTTGCAGGTCTTTCGCAATATCTACATGGACTTGAGCATGTTCAGCATCACATCCGAGCACAGTTGTGAGCGTAGAGCGCTCGAGATAGTTCACACCACCCTTTGGTTCTTTTCTTGTCACCTCAAAGATCTTGTTCGTTTGGGCCTGATATTGTGCCGCCAAAAGATGCTTTCGCTGTCTGACATGCCATGCTTCAAAATTGCGAAAGTTGATCTGAAAGTCTTCAAAGCAGGTCATTGCAGAAGTCCAAGGCAGGAGGTTCTGTTGGGAATGAATTTGATAAACCTGCCAATTGGGTAGGCCGTCGTGTCCACCAATCTTCAAAGGCTCCATCAAATCCCTTAGCTTTGCGAATGGCCCTCCATAAAGAACTGCGGTATTCGACGGCATCAGGGGTGTTCTTGTCAGCTTTCTTGGCATGAACCATACTCTGTATTCGTCTGAGTTGCTGAAACCATCGCTGGACAGCCCTGCCCACCAGGTCAGTTTTCAATTGCACCTCACCAGGCCGTGACGGTTTGATGAGAGGGCAATCAACTTCTCTATGCACCGGATCATGTCTTTGACACCGACCTCTGCAAGAAGTGGGAAGCGTCCCAATTGCTGTTTTCATATACCCATCGAAGCTGTTCTCATAAGACCTGGCCCATTGCTCTACTCTATGGTCAATCCATAGATTGTCTTCATAAGGAATCACGTGATCAGCTTGTCTCCAGGCCTCATAGTTGACACTTTCCCATGGGATTTCAGCCGGAAGTGGCCAGACTCTCTGTTTTGCCTTGATGACTGGCACCTCAATGCAGACTCCAAGCCCAAGGTGATCCGCAAACCAATTCCAGCTTTTGACTTCCTTAACCAGCACAACTAATTCCGGAGAGAGAAGAATGTGGTCGGTGATGGAGGAATTGCGATACGTCATACAATAGTCTTGATCCCATAGTTCATGGGCAAGGCCTTGAGCATCTTTCCATCCAGCTCGTTGCAATACTTCCCAACCCCGGAGTGTACTCAGATCATGGTTGAAGTCCCCCACAATATATCGTGGTCCACCCCTAGAAAGCCCAATCTCCTTCACGACGGTGTCAAACAGCACATTGGTATCCCTCAAAGCATTCGGCCATGTGGGACTTTTCGGCCATCCATACACCGTGGCACCCATCACGCTGAAAGGACCATAACAGCTGTGAACCACCTGTGCTCTGCCCAAGTTAAATTCACCATTTGGCCATTGGCATGTGACTGATCTAGAGATACAGTCCGACAAAGTAATGACTCCTGCCCAAGTGCCAACGGTACTAGACCTCGCTCGAATTGGCAGCGGAGCTCCTGGAACACAATGCAATTCGCGTCCATGAACACGAGCTTCATGTTGGATACGTCTAATAGACGCTTTCTGGTTCACGCCGGAGAGGTGTGTTTCTGTGATGCCCCAGATGCCGCTCGGCAGCTCAGCCAATTGCCTTTCCTTGCCCGTGACCCCAGATGGGTTCGCCGTGCCAATCCAGAGACTGGGACCAGGATGTAGCGCTTCGCCAAATCGTATGGATCCCTCACTTGCAAAGGCAGCGGCACAACAGGCTAAACCAACCAGACAATGCCAAGGTTTCATCCAGACACCTTTCCTCATCCCAGTGATCTTCATCCTAGCTCTTGTCCTTGAGGTCGCAAAGAGGTTCTTCTGCCTGTATCTTCGACTTCTCAATCTGCATGTTCTCCACATAGAGACAAGATAATTTCCCATCCATACCATCCAAAGCAACGTGTGATGCAAGGTCCCTGGCAGGAACTGTGGCATTGCTTCACCGGTAGGGGCGTCCTGTGCTGGTGATTGATTTACGCGACTTTGCTGTCCTTGCCCTTCATGTTCTGGTCCATGTTGTTGTGGTATCAGAACATTGATGGCCGTGTCATTTTGACGCTGAGACATTGAATACCAAACTCTGACCACATCACCATCCAGTGCGTGTACTCCTTGTTCATTCTTGTAGAGGACCCTGTCATTTAAAGAGACAAGGCAGTCATATTCACCATATTCTCTATCAAGATGTAGTCGACGAAGCAGATCATCCCAGGAAGTGGGTGTGTTGATAAAGACCATGATCATCTCAGATTCCCCATGAAGTTCTTGATCTTGTCCAATCCCTTCTACCCTGAATTCAGCCAGGATGGAGACTTCAGGTACCCAAACTTTTGGAGGGCGTATGAGAATCACTTGATCCAGCGGATTGAGAGTGCTGGGCAAGCTGAGAACAAAGACTGTTCGATGTACTTCCACAAAAGTCCCTGCCCAGCTATGTTCAAGCATATCCGAGATAACCAAGGCTTCAAGAAGAAGTGGAAATTCAAAGCTACGCCGAATGCCCCACTGGACCTCCGTCATTCTGATCGGATGTACCTCTTGAGGGTCGTGTCCATCTGCTGACGCAATGGCCAGGATTGTGCCCTGCCGCAAAGCTGCAACATTTGTGGCTTTTTGCAGGTCATGATAAACTTTCACCATGTTCCTCTGCAGAAGAATGGCCTTTCGCTGACATTTCTCCATCGGGATCACATCAGTCTGCATAGCAAGGTCAGTGTTTCTGGAAAATTCTTGCGTGAGAGGAATCTCTTGCAAGCTTGCACAGGCACTCCAGTATCCAATCAATCGCACTGTTTCCCTGGCCGTGTCAATGCCACTCACTACAATGTAGTCTCCTCCATGGATGTTGTACTCTGCGAATGCCTCCAAAGGACTTCCGTTCAAATTGGAAAAGCAAGGCTTTGCATGACATTCATGACCAGGAATATCACGGAACATAAAGCCGATGCCTCTACCGATGTTCGCATGAGTGCGTGGTTCAAGGATGCCATAGAAACGGTTTTGTGCGACATTCCAAAACTGGTACTCAAACATGATTGGTACTTGTACCCCACGTAGGTCACGGTTCGCTTCAACCATAAAACCTTCATAATCATCTTCCAAATAAATGGAGGAACCGATCGATTCATGAATGCCAATGAGCTTCCATCTCGCTCCCGGCAAAGCTAGATCTGGCCAGTGCCGAACAATTGCACCTTCAATGGCAGCAAGCGACTGATGTGCTTGTACCCGCAGCTCCATTATGGTGTTCCTGCCCACTCCAAAAGGGTCTGGCCTGAAGAACTTCCATTTTCGTTCTCCACCTCGATCTTGCAGGATGGAGACATCACCCTCAATACGTTCATTCGACTGAAGATCATCCCCATCAGCCTCTTCCACACTACTATCTTCGGCAGCAATTTGATTTGCGGCCTCCACTGCCTGTTGTCTCTGCCGTAGAAACTCCAAAAACTGATCCGTGAAGCTGTGCGCGATCAGAGCAGACTGCTCGCCGCCAAGATTGGCCTTGAGGTCTACATGTCGCCCACTTGTCATCGCCATAGAACTTGGTGAGATGCCACCACCCACAAGTTTCATCTCACTCCCCTGGAACTGGGCAATGCATTCTGCCTGAACTCCACCAAAAAGGGAACATAGGAGGAGCAAAAGTTTCCAGCCCAATGAGCTGTTGGCTTTGTGACCCGGCGCCCTGCGATGGGGGCAGGGCCCGGGCGCGCACCATCATTCCTGGCGCTGTTTCTTCGCCAGCAGTGCCTCCAGGTTTGCAAAGCCAGAGCGGATCTCCCCAGACAGGGAGCTGATGTTCTGCTGATTCTCTCGAACCTGTCCCGTCAGGACATTGACATCCTGGCGCAGCGCGGCTGTGCTCTGGCCCGCTTCTCCAAACCAAGTTTCAAACTTCTGATTCTGCTCTCGAAGCTCCGTAATGCCAGTCTCAAGTCTCTGGAAGCGTTGCTCCGTCACATCCTTGAGGCTGTTCTCAACGACTTCATGCATCTGTGTCTGCAACCTCTCCATCTTTGACGACCTGGCCATGGGAGCGTCTTGTTCAGCACCTTCTCTGAACTTGTTGTATCCACCCCAAGGGTCAACACCATTCCAGGGCATGACATTCTCCTTGTTCTGATCCTGATCACCACGAGGACCCGCAGGAGTCTTCTTGAGGTAGGTCTTGGTCTTGGAAGAGGCCAGAATGACTGGTTCCACCCGTTCCGGTCCTTGTTTCTTGTGCACCGAGACCAGGACATCACCGCTGCTGGTCTGGAAGACATTCATCGGTGGGGGAGATTCAGCACCCACCAACCAACCTTGTCCGTGCTGATCTGCTTTGAAAGGCTGCAAGACACGCGCTTTCCATCCCCACTGCTTCAAGAGCTCCCTGACCCCAGCTGTTTGAATGCCATATGGGAGTGGCCTCAATTCATACACCATCTGCACGTTCACATGCTGGAAGGGCTTGTCCGGGAACAGCTCTTTGTGAACCATCTCTGCGTCACGGCACAAAACACGGATGCCATACCGGTGACCGAACCTGGCAAGAGCCACCCCACGATCGCTGACCTTCAACTTGTGGATGGCCTCCTGCTTGTCACTGCCAGGCAACCAAATGATTGAGAACTCCTCAGCGGGGCTTTTCCCATCCTCCCGGCGAGGTTCCAAGTAGATGCCATCTTGACCTGACTTCTGCTGCAAGCCATCCGTGCAGATGCAAGGGATGCGCATGTGCACTTGGAAGTTTTCAGCCTCTTCCGGTGCAGTTCTCTTTCCCTTGTTTCCATACCAGCCCCTGTTCCAAAGATCCACTACGACCTGGTCAATGTCGTAGTCCACTGGTGCATGAAAGCGTTTGCAGCCAGGTCCGCATCTGTCTCCACGGCACAAAAGGAGCCTGGGCATGGCCTCGATGATCTTTTTCACTGGAGAGGCTGTGAAGTCTTTCCAACTCCCCACCCATTCATCCTGCCACACGATGAACTTGAACGTCTTCGTGTCGATGGGCTTCATGGATGCAATGCTTTCATCTTGTCTCCTCATCACGGAGCAGTCTCCAAGCTGGACAATGGATCCCTCGATGAGGATGATCTCTTTTGTCGGGAGATAGATCGCCGGAAATCTGAGATTGGTGACCGGCATCAATCCCTGGCTCGCAGGGGGTACTGGAGCTGTGGTAATGATGGCAAGGGAGTCCATTGTGATAGACTTGTCCTCCCTCAAGAAGGGCCCCACGTCCTCCAAAGTGCCAAACGCTACCCCAGATTTGTCAGCCGCGACACTGTCCATGTCCAATTGGGCAAGCTCTCGTCCATCTTCTGCCACGAAGGATCCGGCCACCAGCCCAAGATACTTGGGATCCATGTTGACCTTGCTCCCAGATGATGGGACTTCCTTCTTCTTCTCAGACACAGAAGCCTTGTACTTGGAGTGTGCCCTGAAGCGAATCTGCTTGTCCAACTCATCTGGCTTGACCCAAAGGTAATTGTGTTTGGGTTGTGATCCCAAGGCTTTGAGAGCTGCCCATGCATTTCTGCTCCTGAGCGCTGCCTCAATTGCCTCACCTCCGATTTTCTTGAGGGCTAATGAGGCCCTCTCTTCCGTCTTCTCCGCTGGGACACCATGCTGATGTAGAAGATCACGAAGTTCCATCATGATGTGCTCTTCCAAATGATGTCGTCCCCATCCATAGATGCTGCCTTCGTTGCACATGAGCAATCCTGCATGCCAGTCCTCTTCATTGGGGATGCATCGATCATTCCAATATCCAATGGCATGGCCAAGATGCATCAGGGCAATCGTGCCACATGTGAACTGGCTTTCCTGAGAAAACTCCGCATTGAACGAGACCACCAGTGTGCGAATCACCAAGATTTGCCTCGCTTCCTCTGCAAAGACCCAGATCTGGTTCCTTGCTGGGTGGTCAAGCCCATCCCAGCACACCACATGTAGTGCGTTTCCACTGACTTTCATCTCCACGTAGATCCAATGTCCTTGAAGAACAGCACATCCACGAAGAACTCCATGAAGCGCGGCCACCAGCCAATGATTCACCATCACGTCCTTGGTGTGTTGAATCAACAAGGAGCACTGCATTGAAGGAATCAAAGTGCCTTGTCCATGTAAGTCCATCTCCTTGAGCATTTTCTTCGCCCACTTGTCCATGCACTCATTGCCGAGACCCTTTTCACATGAGCCTACAAGGCCCCATGCACAGACTTCGTGGTGGAGGTTGTACTGCACGAAGCAGACCTCATGCATGATTCGTTCATCCAGTCTCCACTCATTGCCCTCTGCATCAATGATGTTCTTGTAGTACACATGATGGAGTCCGGGGACGCTCCTCATCACCTCAAAGACGAAGGTGCCTGCCATCACCTGCATGACATGGTTGAAGGAGCTCCCATCGCTCTGTTTGATGACAACCGTCGTTGTGACCATCTTGGGTTCCACCTCCTTCTTTTGGCGTTTCAACCGGCGGTACACCACCAGCTCACCTGCCACTGCACCATGGGTGATGTCATATTCCATGGGAAGTTTGCCATACAAGTCATGAACCTGACGTAGTTCTCCACCTCCTTGAAGTCGGGTTTCTGCCTCCAGCATTTCTCCAACCGTGGTGGTGGCTTGAAGCGTCATTTCAATCTCATTTCCTTCTTGTGCATCCTTCAGCTGTAGGGGAGCCTGAATTTTCTTCGGGACAAGTCCATGAGCTTGTCGAAGAAGCCACATCTTCTGCTGTAGAAGCACTAACCTCGGAGTACCCTGACTGCCCTGCATAGCATCCACTAGGTGAGCTCCCATCCATGCCGCTTGAAGTGGAGAGGCGCATTGCCCCACCAAGCACAAGCCTGCTCGAAGATCACTGGGCAGCTTCATCATTGGATCAAGGCCGCAAAGGAGTGCTGCTTCTCGAGGATGCAGCCATCGATGCCTTCCTGTCTTCATGCTGACAATGTAGAATCCCCTTGCTCCATCTCTGAGCAGGCGGTATTGGCTAAAGCCTGTCGCTCTGCATCCACATGGGCATCCTCGCAGGATCGTGCTGTAGCTGTGCAGGAAGCAGGGTGCGATGTCCTGCCTGGTGAGTTGGCGTAGATCTCGACCATATCGGCAGTCTTGCATGACCTCCAATTCCTGCTCAGTCAGCTGGAGGTTTTCTTCTTCCTCCAAATCCCATTGAGGCCAAGCAGGGACACAACGACGGCCACATTTACAACAAGATGAGACATTTCTTCTGTGATGAGTTGTGCATTATGGACAGTACGATACTTCCAAATCCCATGCTTTATATGGGTTTATCGTCATTTTCTTGCCTTTTTAGACACAAAAAGATCCTTCCTTCCGTCAGTAGCAGGCATCCTAGACATGCAGCTGAGTAACGCAGACTGGCCGGGCATCATCAGTAGCTGCATCGCCTTGCGCTTGGACAGTTCCAGTTGGACAAGGGAAACATAGAATATGAGCACGCATGCAACATGTCATACATGTCATACGTGTCATACATGTCATATATGCCTATATGTCTAAAATATGTAAAACTGTATATATGTATATACATATAGATCATATGTCCATATGTGCATGTATGCATGTATTAATGTATGCATGTCTGCACATGTTTGCATGTCTGCATGTCTGGCTGTCTTGCCTGTGTGTATGTCTGTCTGTGTGTATGTCTGTCTGTGTGTATGTGTGTGTATGTCTGTCTGTGTGTATGTGTGTCTGTATGTCTGTATGTCTGTGTGTATGTGTGTCTGCATGTCTGTATATATCTATGTAGGTATGTAGGTATGTAAGTATGTAGGTATGTAGGTATGTAGGTATGTAAGTATGTAGGTATGTAGGTATGTAGGTATATAGGTATGTAGGTATGTAGGTATGTAGGTATGTAAGTATGTAGGTATATAGGTATGTAGGTATGTAGGTATGTAGGTATGTAGGTAGGTAGGTATGTAAGTATGTAGGTATGTAGGTATATAGGTATGTAGGTATGTAGGTATGTAGGTATGTAAGTATGTAGGTATGTAGGTATATAGGTATGTAGGTATGTAGGTATGTGGGTATGTAGGTATGTAAGTATGTAGGTATGTAAGTATGTAGGTATGTAGGTATGTAGGTATGTAGGTATGTAGGTATGTAGGTATGTAAGTATGTAGGTATGTAGGTATGTAGGTATATAGGTATGTAGGTATGTAGGTATGTAGGTATGTAAGTATGTAGGTATATATAGGTATGTAGGTATGTAGGTATGTAGGTATGTAGGTAGGTAGGTATGTAAGTATGTAGGTATGTAGGTATATAGGTATGTAGGTATGTAGGTATGTAAGTATGTAGGTATGTAGGTATGTAGGTATATAGGTATGTAGGTATGTAGGTATGTGGGTATGTAGGTATGTAAGTATGTAGGTATGTAGGTATATAGGTATGTAGGTATGTAGGTATGTGGGTATGTGGGTATGCATGAATACATAATATAATCAACACAGAATATACATCTACCTTCGAATCACGGATGAACACCCTGCACTCCCTTTGTCTTGCACCCGCTGATGGCTTGAGATCCGTGCCTAGGATGTCTTTGGGCACCGACGTGTCCATTCCCATTTCGCCTGCACGGTGCCAAATCCGCCCAGTTCAGGTCAAGGATGAAGGCGTTTCAATCAATCCAGCACAGCTTGATCTCTTCAACACATGTCAGGAAGCCTCCAACCTTTGATCCTTCATTGAAGGTGTATGAATCACCTGTCGCATTCTGACGAGTTGTAGCAGGGGCCCCCAGGTTCAACAGGTCAAAAAACAAATCCAGCTGCTACATGAACAAGGGGAACAAAGTGTGCATCCGCAACCAACAGATTGTTTTGGCCCAGCTTGGATTGAGGGGAAATTTGTGGTCAACCGTTGTATTTACCAAGTGCTTACCATTGGCGGGTTCCCTGGGTTCTGCCTCAATCCAATGCCATAAAAAAGAGCACAAACCCGGTACCTGTGATGGGCCACACGGCTCGGTGTTGTCCTTTGGGAAGCAGCTTCACACCTCGAAACTCGTTGGGGGGTGATTTGGGATCATCACAGCTGAAGGATGAACACAAAAAAACAAACACACCTCAGCATCACGTCCCATATATTTCGGCACCTCTCCCCAGTTTTGATAGGTGATAGAGTTCCTGATTTTTTACATCTGGAGGTTTCCTGAAATTCGACCCCCAAATCAGTTGATTTTCGGATTTTCGATCAACCATCCCGCTGGGGTATCGCCAGCTCAGCCTGCCTTCACCGTCAGGATCCAACACACAGCGGTCTGCCGGCAACTCGTGGGTCCGTGCCACCAACGCTGTCAGAAGCTCTTCGGCCTTTTCAAAAGGATGGGATGAAAACAAATGGGCCGGAAGCTTGAACACCCCAGGTAATGGAATATATTTGTAGAGTAAATGCATGTATATATATATATATATCATAATATGTATATATATATATGATACTATATGTATATGTCATAACATGTATATATCTTAATATATGTATATACCATAATTTATGGATATATCATAATATATGTATATATTATATATCATAATATGTATATTAATATATGTATATGCAATAAGATGTATGTATATATATATATCATACCATATACATATATCACAGTAACTCATAATGTATGTATATACCATAACATACGTATATATATATATATATGTCATAAGACATGATCTATCTATCTATCTATCTATCTATCTATCTCTCTCTCTATATATATATCCCTACTATATATACATATATACATACATTATAATATAATGTATATGACATATGTATGTATATTATGTACATGTATAATATAGTGCAATATATCATGCAATATCTATCTACTCATCTATCCATATATCTCTCAATGTTTTCGTATGATATCTCTTAAAGTGTTCTATCTCTGTCTCTCCAACCAACTTCGTGTGCCAAGAACTGCTTCATTGCCAGGATCCCTACCTGCTTCATGTGGGACTCGGAGATGTCTTGACTTTTTGCCGCCTGAAGCAAAATTTCTGGATGAAAAAACATGATCAACCATGAGATTTTATGTTTTTGTTTTTTCCCCAACATTCATTGAGAACCCATGGTTGGGCTTGTCTGAACATATTTTGTTTGCGCCGACTTGATGGTCTATCATCACCTACCCCATCAAATTAACATAAGTAAGCATTTGGGGGTTTCGTAAAGTGGTGGTACCCCAAGTCACCATGGGTTTCAATACTAAGTAATGGTAATCCATGACTTGGATGATGTGGGGTACCACTATTTTAGGAAACCCCCATTTGGCGGTATATCTCCTGCCTGCACAGCTGCTCTCAAGTCCTCGATGTGCCTCCAACCGGCCTTGCGCACCTGACGGCCGCCACAGAAACTGGCCAACACCAAGCATCAAACAGGCAAACCACTCTGTATCCCATAGTACTCCTAATTCCAATGGTTCCAAGAAAAACAAGGGATACGCTGACGGCATCACGTACAATACATTCACCCTAATACTAAAACACCACCCAGAGATCATCGTTTAGTAGAGAATTGACATATCTTTGGGACCATTCAATGGGGATGTTCAATATTGGGGGATGGGCGATGGGATTAACCAACCATCAACTTCAGATTTATAACTGGGATATCAGGATATCACCAGTCATGTGGGGATACAATGGGATATTAAATAATGACATATGACATTTTAAACCACATTTTCATAATTGTACATGGGTCTGATTTTCAAAGCAATTCTAATTGTGGGATATCAATTCACTATCTAGGAAACGGTGCTTTCCTAAAATGGGGGTAGTCCCAAATCATCCATTTTAATAGGGTGTTCAATTACAAACCATCCATTTTAGGGATCCCCCATTCATGGAAACTTCCAAATATATGCCCCATTTTCAGAGCCACATACAAAGCACCTCCGTCTCAGCTGCTCTGCTTTGAGTTGTGGCGTGCCACGGCCTTAGGCTTAGGCAGAACACGTAGCATGGATTTCACACCATGGATTTTTCAATTGGATTTTTAAACGGATTTCACTGCTTTCTAAAGCTCAAAACTTGGATTTCACTGGTTTGTATTGGTTTGTATTAGTTTGTGTTTGTTACAATCTGTCAAAATCACCTTGTTGCTTTGGCCCACATTTCAGGGCCTGCACTTGGTCTGTGTCTTAGATTTTATCCAAGGTCGGTACTTTCCCAGCACTGGTGGATTTGTCAGCCTGGACCAGACAAACTTTGGTGCCACCCATGAAAGATAGGGCCTCTCTGCACAACTTCTTGCCTCACTTGTGCCGCCCATCTTAAGTCGGGACGCGCGTCCTCCAGGGCCAAATTGATGCTGACAACTGGTAACTTTGCCCCTGGTCAAATCAAATCTTTCAATGAGACAATTCAACTCAAGGTTTTCGGTCACACAATAGTATCAGACAGGCACGGTTTACCAAACTACCCAAGTGGGATCTGCCCACACCGCGGCCCCCAGCTCTGTTGCACTCAAAAGCATTTCCCCAACAGTGACAATGCAAGGAAAACAGGAAATCAAACTGGCATCTTTGTATTTCTTTGCCATATTTGGCTTGGCCTTCACCAAACAAGCTTCCAAAACACACGCTGGACACCTACTTTTGCATTCTTTGGTGCTGATAACTTGTTGACAGCCAAAAACTATCACATGGCATGGGAAAAGTTGGATCCTTCCTCACAGAGTACAACATCTCACCTTAAAACGACATGCCACTACGTGCAGAAGCAGCATGCAACATGTTCCGCGAACGACCAAGTCCCCAGTTCTGCATGGCCAGAGTGTATTTCGATCACATGCGTGATGCACTTTTCATCAGGGTGGTCAGGTGATGTCAGGCACATGCTCTCACCATGGGAAGTCCTCTACAGCCCGCAGTAGATCCTTTTCCGCCTGGGGAGCGACCAGCCCGGCTTCAAAAGCATGGCAACTGATAGGCTGCCCCAGTTCTGCCCATTCAAAATTACGAACTCACCAGAAGTGTGGTTGGAAGATGTTGGAAGATAGGCAGTCTATCCAGGGCCTCCAATGTGCTCAGCCACTTCCTCAGCTACTGCTCCATTTTGGGAGGAATCCTGTGGTTAGGGTATACACAATACAATTAATGTACTGCAATGTACAATAAAGATGAATCATGTACTGTCACTGTAGTGATCTGGTATGGCGTATATTCATGTATATTCTATTGCGTTGTATATTAAAGCAACCCACTTTTGGCACCCAGAAAGAACGCGCAGGAGGAACCAAGGTTTGCCACGGCGATGCCAAGCTGCTCCCCCTTTTGAACGAGATCCTCGACAAGATCCACCCGTGCCTTGTAGTGTCGGAGAATGTGTGGAACAATCAGGCTCCACAATCAGTCATGTTTTTCTACTAAAATATGCAGGAAAACAATGGAAAACAAACCCCAGGTATGCATGTGAAACTATGCAGGAACTGTCTGACATTGTGTAACTATGCAGACTATGCATGTGAAGAAAACCCGAAGAGTGGCACAGTGGTGGTGTCATGATGTGCCATGTGGATCCATGTGGCGCCTGCAAGCCCCTTGATGTTGCAATTCGAATGGCATCCTTCAGTAGTCTAGCTTGTATTGGATCAGGATCATCCACTTTGGACACCAAATGCCGCATTCCTTTCAAAGTCGCAAGGTCCCAGGCATCCGCCAGAGAGCTAATGGCGTCATTGTCTCGTCGTTCCTCTTCGATCTCATGTGCAGGTCTCATTGGGGGCAGCGGTGCCTCTCTCTTCTTGTTCCTGGGCAGATTGCCCGAAGCGAAGAAGGTCACCGGATCGGCGTGGTAGGCATTCAACAAACGGGCAGGGCCGATGACCACCTTCCTCATGTATCCGGCATTGATCATACCCATGTAGTAACAAGCCAAACATGACATTGTCAAGCCAATCACCACCAGAACAGCACTTCCAGCCCAGGCATAGTCTCCGATTTGCTGTGCGAAACTCGGTCCGGCACTGGTTGTTCGAAGGTTGAGCAAGAAGGCTTGCTCTGGGTCCTCGGTTCAGAACATCATGCAGAGCCATTCAACATATTATAGCTAGTATTTAAATTTACATAGTACAATCTGGTAATTCAATATAACATAACCATGGAACATGATGTAATGTGACATAGCCATGGAACATTGTACTTGGAAAAATCATCTATAAATGAGCAATTTTCCAGGCCTATGCTAGATTGCTGGAGGGTCATGGTCAGTTCATGTGCAACCTCTTCCAACATGGCATAACATCTCAAAACATATTCAAAACATATTCTTGACACATGGCTAACTTCGTGCCAGCATCCATAGTAGTGGTGGTTACCATCAATGCAACTAACTCAGGCGGGAGAAAGCCAACCCACTCAGGCAACTCCAGACTCAGCATGATGGATGAAATTCGTTCACCGGCTGGGCACTCCCCGAGTGTTTCTCTGCAACAATGGTCGCCTGCAGGGCCCCCGCGGCTTCTTTTGTGGTTGCGAATTTGATCCGTAGCTGGGCTGTTAATTCTTTGTGAGGGTACCATTTTAGTAGAAAATTTGAAGACATTTTTTGAATCTTTTGAGGGCAAAGCACCAATTCACCTAGCAGGGTGTATTCATCGGTGACATTGAGATGTTAGATACAGACCCCAAGAACCTGAACAGTGCAAAATGCCACATGGCGGGCGGACCTAGACAGCCATAGGGGTCCCGACACATGAAGGGATAGTCTTGAGGACATCGCCACCGGAATTTGTGATCGCCGCAAACAGCCCATTTGTCAACCTCTCGAATGTCCACCTGGTGCCTGGATCCATCGGTGCATTCCAAAACGCTGTCTTCTGGAAATGGCGTCTCCCAGGGTAGTGGATCATAAGGCTTCCTTGAGAACAACTCATTACAGTTGTACAAGCGCCAGGGCAAATCCAACTTCTTGCAAGTGGGAGGAATGCCCGCAACAGGATATGCAGGGTTCGGATCCCCCAGTATGGTAAAGTGCTCACAGATGAAGCCTGCACAGTAGCCACTCAGCTGATACTTCAGGCTGAGCTCATAACCTCTCCGTCCAAGGAATAAGAATTCCAGAATCTTTCGCTCGCAGCCCCCCACCGTTGGAATTTGCAACCTTCCCATGGTCGGACACAGGCATTCACAAAAAGCTTCCGCGTCTCTGTAGGATGTCTCACAAAGAGTTTGGTTGAAATTCACCAGCGGTCGGCATTCATCATCTCCATAATGCAGATTCTGCCCCATATGTGACAAGTTTCCGGCCAGGTCTGCCAAGCTTTGACAATACCTTCTTCGGCAGTCACTCCAAGGACCCAGTCCAGCTGCAGCAAATTCGCGGCACTGCCGAGGAAACTCGTCAAGGAAGTCCGACAGAGCGTTGATCTGAAGCTGCTCGCAAACTTCGGTGGAATTTGGAAATGAGACATTGGTCCAGACATCATGTTTCGCACATGTCGCAGTTTCACAGTTGAAGCGCTGCGAATGGGATAGCAAAAGCAATATCTGCAGAATGCCAATCAGAAGGCATCCCACATGCCGGCGCACTAAAGGCATGCCGCAGTGTCTTTTGGTCTACCTGTGTAAGGCAACATTTCTGATTGCTGGTTGCTCTTAAGAATCTTGATGAAACAAGTTCTAGGATAAAGATTTCTCTAAAGAAGCTTTCTGGAGTCATAGGACAGCACAGTTGGCTACGAGGAGGACCGGAATGATAATGTGGGTCCTTCAAGATGGATGTCCGCTGGGACCTGGGTCATTCTGAACTTGCTCATTCTGAACTTGCTCATTCTGTGGTTTCTTCTCCTACTCTCCATCCTGAATCTTGCTTCAACATACCTTCATGCTTGAAGTGAGTTCAGCAGGAGCAGGCTTCTTGCTATGATCAACACAAGATAACATAAGGATAGAATTTCTACAGTACAGATGAACGATAAGCTTTTTCTATCTTTTTCTCATTGCAAACAGCACTTCAAGACTGGAATCACTGCAGTGTGAACCACCTTCAGATCGGAATCTTGTCCGACTCGAGAAGGAAGATACAGTCCCTGCTTTCAACAACTGTTCATGAACGAGTATCATGATGGGTATCTACGGCAGAATACAAGCAGCTTTAGCCATCAAGCAGCGTCACAGGTTTTCTGCGCGCAACATTTGGTGCGACAGGGTTTCGATTCAACATCACAAATTTTGCGACGTCGCACTCTTTTGGGGGCTTGGTGAGACATTTCCAATCATTTCCATGAGCCGCATGCGACAACTTCATTACACGATAGTACACGCACAAAAAGAATCCCTGCCACTGGCCGCTTAAGTCACTCGAGTGTAGCGGCAAATGTATCCAGGATATATCAAATCTTCGTCAAAGACAATGATCTCTCTGTAGGTGCCACGGATTTTTTCTCGGTCACCTAAAATGCTATGAAAACCACCCTTCTTTTTGCATGAGGATGCTAATGCATCTCCGTCCGGCCGCCTCTCGTCATTGTAATTCACCCGGCCCAAACATGAAAGACACAAGAGAATGGTGCGAATGCCGTTGGCCCCATGGGGACTTGTGTACTCATCACTCTTGGATACAGCCTGCCATTGACAAAAATCATCAGGTTTTCATCATGGATCAGCATGGCACGGCATGTCGCACTCCTACCAAATACCGCAGTGTGAAATCACGCGCGAACCGTTATCCCGGCCTCTGCAAGATAGACTCCATTGCCTCAACCAACAACGTTTTTGATTCCAAACATTTCCAAATGGATTGTCTGTGCTCCGAACCACCAAAAAACAGTCAATCTGGCAACCCAATATGCAAACCGGGTGGCACTCTTTCTGTTGAATAATGTTTGCGATCTTTCATCATGATAGACAATGCTTGACGCATTCCAGGTCTAAAATTACAAAGGCGAACCCAAGCACTTATAGCCCTTTTGGGAAGCTGAGGAAGGCACCATACAAAGTGCCAGCATTGCTTCCAGCCAGATTTAATCTAAAATCTCCTTCAGTTATGCCGGCTTCACCTTCAAGGGAAGTGCCATGATACAGCCAGTGCTCATTGACTCCTCCAGGATATTCATCTGTCCTGAACCAATCAGCTGCTTCTCCCTTGGTGCAGCTGTCAGTCCGGAGCTCACCAGTCCAGGCGGCCCCTTCCTCTGCCATCTCAGCCTGAACCTGCTTCCGTCGCAGGGCATATTCACCCCAGCTGCCGCAATTGAAGACCTGGTTGTCTCTCCAAACTTGGCTACCCTAAAACATCTCAAAATCAATGGTTTATCATGATTTCTCATCACTTTCTCCATATTTCTCCTATTCAAATTATGGCAATTTGATGCAAGTTGGGGGGAAATGCCCAATTCTCAGAGCAACCTGGTCCACCTCTTCCACTTTCAAGGACTCCGGAACTTTCTCACCCTTGCGGTCTCGGGTGTATCGCTTCAGGAAGGTATTTTCAAAGAGACCCTCCACCCAGTGAAAGGTGGGACTTCCTTTCGGAATCTCACGTTTGATCACGAGGTCACCACCTGAGAAGAGAATTTCCTTGATGCCACTTCCAGCCATCAGCCCCTCATGCAGGACTTCCAACAACTTCCAGGTCTTTGGCAGATGAAGCTCTTCGCTGTACGCGTTCACCACGGCTTCCAGGTCTTCGCTGGCCACCTCACATGGCACAGCATGACTATCCGCTGCATATGGTTGGATCCCACTTGCCAATCGGAAGACATGTATAATACAACATGACATGTATGTTTATGCAATGTTATACATACATACATACATAACATTACATTACATTACATAACATTACATTACATTACATTACATACATACATTACATTACATACATTACATACATACATTACATACATACATTACATACATACATACATACATACATTACATACATACATTACATACATTACATACATTACATACATTACATACATTACATACATTACATACATTATACATTACATACTTATTACATTCATTACATTACACATTACATACATTACATACATTACATACATTACATACATTACATACACTACATACATTACATACATTACATACATTACATACATTACATACATTACATTACATTACATTACATTACATTAATACATTACATTACATTACATTACATGACATTACATTACATTATATTACATTAATACATACATACATACATACATACATACATACATACATACATACATACATTACATACATTACATACATTACATACATTACATACATTACATACATTACATACATTACATACATACATACTTACATTACATTACATTGCATTGCATTACATTACATTACTTACATACATACATACATCCATACCATACCATACCATTACATTACATTACATACCATTACATTACATACCATACCATGCCATACATAAAATTCATACCATTACATACCATTACATACCATTACATACCATTACATTGCATTGCATTACATTACATTACCATACATACATACATACATACATACATAACATCACATCACATCACATAACCTACCATAACATAACATAACATAACATACATTACATTACATTACAATACATTACATTTCATTACATTACATTACCATACATACATACATACATAACATAACATGACATGACATGACATGACATGACATAACATAACATAACATACACACATATATATATACATACACATGACATATAAATACATCTACCAGATATTCTAAACATGCGTTTTTGATCATTTTTGCATATTCCTGAGCTAAGGACACTGGCCAAACCTCTGTCAAAGATGTCGACAAGCCACATTCTTGACAACTGCTGATAAGATTGTAGCACCTTTTCCCGGCGAAGCTTCCTCTTCGCCATCCTCAGATGTTGGTTTCGCTGCAATGATGTCTGCAATTAAGCCAGCGAAAAGAAATATGCCATATCTGGTGATGTCCGAGTTCGCATCCGCAGTCAAAGAAGAAGCCACCCATTTCAATCGAGATTGAATCTCTCGATTCAGCATTTCTTCAAAATGTGGGATCTCTGTTGCTTCACCATGATTCGCCAACTTCAAAAGCTCCCAAAAGTCACTCTTGATAAGGCGCCCAAGATCCGAGACGCTCTTCATGGCAATCTTGGCACCAGTGTTTTTGCCCAAGTTCACACGGGGATTCGTCTCGGCAAAGCGCCTAGCTTCCACGGAAAAGTCACTGGGCGATTCAGGAACCGACCAACTTTCCATCTTCCGCTGCATCAAAGTGGTCACAACAAAGGAGAGCTTTCCTGCCGAACAGGACACACTTCGCGGTTTCAAACAGAACAGCACCTCCCACCCTATATATATATATATTATAATATATATATATAATATAATATATACTATATAATATATAATATTTAATATATAATATATACTATATACTATATACTACAAACTATATACTATATACTATATACTATATACAGTACTCTATACTCTATACTATATACTATACTATATACTATATACTATACAATATAACATATACTATATCATATATACAGTAATGTATAATGTATGATATATATATAATATACGATATGTAATGTATACTACCAACATGTAATATATTATATACATAACACAAATAGCAGCACCAATAGTAACAATATCAATAATAGTAATAATTAGCAATAATAAATATATGTACATGTATGTATATAAATACACATTGATTAATATGATTCATGGGCAAACAATGACAAACATGTCTGAACTTGTCTCAAAACCATTAAAACACACACATTGAACATCATGTAGCAACGAGTAGCAATGAGTCGCCTCTGCTGAGTCTGGATTCATCGAGTGTTCTCACCTTTTCGAAGAGCAACGCCATTCTGATCAGTCGCGTGTACTGTGCATCTTTCTCCAGCGCATCAAAAGACTCGCAGACATGCTCGTACCTAGGTGGTTCGAGCCACACATTCCATAAACATGATTAAATCATACTAAATCATATTGAATCGTATTAAATCATCTTAAATATGAACGTCAATTGGGATCATCAATCTCTTTTTTAGCATGTTTTTTTTGAGCATTTTCATGAATGTTTAGGGATGAAAAAAGGATTCAAAAGGAACAATCAAAGCACCATCCAGAAACATGATCCGTTCCAGTAGTTGTTGTCTCTCTTGATTGTGCTTTGCACACTGACACGGGACATCTCTCCCGGCTACGTCGTTCACATGTGCAAATAGCGCTTCCGGATAGGCTCTCGCCATACGTTCCAGAATGGCGTCAGGCATGTTCTGTTTGAAGCCGCATAGTGCAGTGGCAAACGTTTGGCAAAACTGCTCTTCAGGCTCAGTTCCTTCCCCCAGTTGGACAAATTCACCTTCTGATCCAGCAAGAATTCCAGCAAAGATGGCTGCAAAGCTGACTTGGTGACTCGGCAGGCTGCGTGAATGGGGGCATACTCTTGCCATCCGTGGTACTGCTCCGTGGCCTCCAAGCTGCTGACTTCATTCAGATCTTTGATGTGTTCCAAGATCTCCCTGCTCATATCTTGTGCAGACTTGTCAGGCCCTGCTACCAAGGCGGCACAAAGGAGCTTGCCGCTTCCTCAGGGTCTATCTTCGACCAGACCTTTGATGTATCGACACCGACACAAGATACACAAGATTGAACAACGAAGACATTTTGTGAATTGAAAGCAACAAATTTCAGCAAAAACAGGACTTCAGAGTTCTTTATTTCAGCCCCTCCTGGGATTTTGTGGGATAGCACACACTTGCTAACCATATCAAGATCTCCCGCGATCACAAACGGCAACATTCCTTCTTGAAGAAGCCTTGTTGAAAAGTCGTACTTCAATGATCTGGGCACCAGCAATTCAACGCACTCCCAGCTTTGAATTTCCACTGCATGGATTAAGGGGTTCACCTCTGGGTCGTTCCTCCCGATGAAGGGCCGTACTCCTTCGTCCAGCAAAACTTTCAAGCAATCGGCTTGGCCATTTTTTGCTGCAGCGACAGTCGCTTCCCTCGCACCATGCTTCTTGACACAGTCGTCCCATCTGGAAATGAGGTTCTGAAGAGCAGCTGGCTGCCCAGAAGCTGCCAGGTGGCTCAGTTCATCGAAAAACTGATCCTGATAGCCACCATTTCCCCTCCTGGCCCCTTCAATCACCGAATCTGACAGCCGAACATCGAACTCCGGAGGTTTGGGCTCCGACTTGGCTTTGCCAGCTCCGCTCCCCATGGCCAAGGTGCTGCCAAAGGCAGTGTCAACGGCCGGAAAAGCTCTGTATATTTTGCCTATGGAATACATATTGACATTGATGTTGTGAGGTGGTGTGTATACATCTATGATATTCTATCATCATCTGTCTCCTTTCTATCTATTCGAAACCAATTCAATGTTCTCTTCTCTTGTCTTTGTTTCTTTCTTTGTTTGTTTGTTTGCTTGTTTCTTTCTGCCTTTCTTTTGGTCTGCCTGCCTGTCTGTCTGTTTCTCTCTGTCACTCTCTTTACTTGAATTTTGCATGATATATAAATATGTACATAACTATGCAGAATATACTATATACATACAGACATGAAATTCCCATTACCGAAGCTATCTGCAAGCTGCTCAGCGGCTCCAGGTGCAAGTTCAACATGACCATCCGCTTGGATGACAATAAAAAATCACCAGCATCACCAAGCTCTTTGTAATCATCAGCATATGACACCAACATCAGTTGCCAGATTGTGTCAGATCAAGGTTCAGGCCTCATCATTCACCAATGTGTCATCTGTCCATGCGGGGCAAGGCCCTGGCAGATCTGGCAGGTCAGCATCTTTGTTTTGTTCCTGAAAGCACTGACTTTGGACCGACTGTCAGAGTCAATCACCGTCTTTTGGCCAGGCCATACTAGTAGCTTCATGTCTCAAATTCGTGGGGCCGGAGTAACTGTACTGATCAACGGCACCCAGCATTTTCTACGGCTGCCTGAAATCTTGCAAAGCCGAGCTTATCGCTCGTGACTTGAATTATTGATAGGTTTATGTCCGTGCAAATCTAGTCTCTGCTTGAAAGGAATTGTAGACCAAGTCGCATGCAATGGCATGCATCCGCACCAAGAAAGCTGGACCACGGCAGTCAGAACTCGTCATGCTGCTCGGGGAAAACCAGTGGGCCGTTCTGGATCCCCACTACAGGCCTCCGAGGCTTTGAAAGGAATTCCAGCTTTCGTTGTTTACATTTTGCATCTTCTGTTTGGGCACGTCTTTTGAGAGATTACCTAGAATCTCATCATCTCATCGTCCTCAAAGTCGTGCCTGCCGCCTTGGAAAAAAGAACCTCAGTTCAATAAGTCAAAATCATTCACCAGAAAGAAATGACAATACAAACCATAATACCTCAGTTCATGACATCATATGACCTCCATCAAATCCTGGACAAGCGAATGCAGCGACCAATCGACCGCTCTTGCCGTCCCAGTGACTGGAGCAGTTCTGAAGACACTTTGGATCCGCCTAACGTGGAGCCAAAGTGTGGTTTCAAGCTGTTCCAATACGTATGGAAAACAATCCTGTTGTGGATAGATTGAACCCATCACACGCATATATATATATATACACACATATCCACTAAACATGTGGGTTATGGATAATAGATGATCATAGATGATCATAGATGATCATAGATGATAATAGATGATAATAGATGATAATAGTATTGTTCATTCCCAAGGTATGGACAACCCAACCCAACCAATAGCGAAATCTGAGAACAGCGGAAGGTTTTCGGATCTGGAACCCATGGAGATGCGATCCCAGTAGCAGGTTTGTGCCAGCCATTTAGCACCGATGGGCAATGGCACTCGGGCGGATGCATCTCCAGTAGGACTACTTGCTCCTCCTGAAACATGTTTTTTTTGCTGAAGCCAACTGAGGATATTGCTTTGGGGGATGCTTATTCGGCTTATTCATGTTCTGGAATCTTATGAATGTTTAAGGGCACTTTCCTGGTGCAAAGATCTTCAAAATAAAAACTGCCGGTCGCTTGACTTCGGGGAACTCAGTGGTAACAAGCAGTTCAAAACAATCGAAGGACTCTCCTCCGGCTCTTTTTCGACATGATCATCACTCACAACCTGGGCCAGAAACATGTTGGAATGCCTGGAAATGGCTGGAAACGATCCACACATCAAAATAGCTAGTTGTGGATGTTCATCCTCCATAGACAAAGATCAGAGGTTCTCCAACTTTGGGCATTCATTGGTTGAACCGGTTGAAACACCACCCAGCCAGAGGCACCTGTCGCATGTCCGTGGCTGAAAAATCCGTTACCCCACGTACCACATAATTAGCTATTAAATATATGCTATTATGGCTGCATCATCCATCATAATCCATCATAATCCATCATAATCCATCATAATCCATCATAATCCGTCATAATCCATCATAATCCATCATAATCCATCATAATCCATCATAATCCATATTTATGAATGATTTATTTATGTACATCTTCAAGTGCACCACCGCATTTTGCCAGCTTTGCCTCAACCTTGAGATCAAGCGTTGAGGCGTTCTGCGGATTCTCTTTGATGCTCTCCTTGTTCAACATAACATTGGTCCATTGGTCGCGTGGCTTTCTGTGAAAATGAATGAACATTGCATATCCAGTGGTTTATCATCATTTTGCCATAAACGTGCTTGTCTTATCTAATCTATTCTAAATTTGGGCTTGTTTAGCCCATTGTTGGACAAACTCATGCACAATTTGAGTGGCGCAACTTCCCGAACATGTTTCGACAAAAAGTCTAGGACACCAGCTTCTGCACTGTGGCGTGCAAATGCATCATCCTTTTTCACCTCCGCCTCGTTTGATGAGTCCAACGGTGAAGTTTTGGACCCGAGAACACAAGTTAGTGTCAATTGTTGAGCAATCAAAAATGTATCGTGGATCTGGATCCGATATCCCTCACTGGGAGCAGGTCGTTCAATGAAAAAACACATGCAAAGATATGCAAAGTATTGCCTCAACCTCCAACAGTGAAGGCTTCTCTGGGCGAGTGGATGGAGCTGAGCCAGTCTTCTCTGGACTGTCCTTCATTTTGGCTCATCTATATGGAGGTTTCGCAAATTCTGGTACCCCCAAATCATCCATTTTGACAGGATTTTCCATTAGAAATATAAACTATAGACATCTATAAACCATCCATTTTGGGCTATACCCATTTTAGGAAACCCCCATATAGTGATGTGTCAACTTCCACACCATCGTTGCTTGGGAACAGATAAGAAGCAGCATATCCAACATGCTTAAGCTTTGTTTCGTCGCAACCAGCCTTCGTAGGTTGGTCATCCGCCAATACACGATCCTCCACATTTCCACCTTCAAATCCACCTTCAGGAGCTGCCTGCCCGACCTGAATCGCTGCCAGCAGGACTTGATGCTTACTAAAAGAAACACTGAATATGAATGCTCGGAATGTGCAGAATGCCTGCAAAGCGCGCCCTGGATGCCGGAAGCGGAGATTCTCCTGTGAAGGGTAGAGCATACAATCGCTGTGGGCTCGGCTTTTGAACATGTTTGGAATCTAACAGCGGCATGACGTATTGATATGTTTTACACAAAGTCGCGCACAACGATAGGCTGTTCAAGTCTGTGGTTCAAGTCGCATTTCCTACAGTGCAAGCGAGGAACTGACTCCAGAAGACAAACATGTATACCTATGACCTGAGCGTTCTGAACACCTGGCCCCATCTGCAGCTCAATGCTGTTGAAACTTCAAGGTGTGTAGTGAGCATATGCACAGTTGCACCTCGTGGAAAGCAACATATTGATCCGGAACACATCGATATATGCAGCCACGTTGCGAGGAGAAGAACAGCAGTGAGAAACATGCCTAAACACAGTGATTCATTGAGGGTGCCATCATTTTGCATGGGTCAATAGTGGGTACCTTGACAATTTTCAGGTTTGCCAAAGAAGTGTTGCCTTAAAATACTGCACCCTTAAATCCCGTGCCCCTCATTTTCACAACTACACATTGCTATTAATTGTGTAAATCCTCCACTTTGCGGACACACCCAGATATCATATTGTTGCTTCCCAATTAATTAAATCCCAGAGATGCCAACAATTGATATAAACATATATATATATAATATGTGTAAACCCCTATTGCACCCCGTAGATATCCATTCAAACATGCCATCAGGAGGACCTGCTCGCTCTCCCAACGTCTTCCGAGCCATTGGGATCCGGAGTCAACGCCTGGGTTGGTGTCATCAAGCGTGGCAATCAAATATCCCTGAACTAAATGAAGGTTTTAATGGGAACATATGGGCACATCATCTTATAAAATCTTATAAATAAGTGGCCACTGGCATGGTTGCCTCTGTAAAATCACAGCTCAGCTGTCTAGTGTCCCGACAAACTTGGAGCATCATGGAGCATCTCAATATTGACATGTCGTCCGGGTTGGGAACAGTCACTGCTCGTGGCTATCATGTTTCGAAGAGAGAAGAGTGCCCAGTTCTTTTAGTTTTCAGGGAAGGCAAGCAGCTGTTGCTTTGGACATGCTTCAAGTCTCGAGGGTGCACCTGTGAGTGCAAACGGAGTCATATTCGCTCCGCATATCGTCACTCCATGATAAGGTGAGCAGCCAGTGGCCCATATCTTCCCAAAAAGTGGATCGGGCTGAGCTGGTATGGCAAAAACACATCAGATAGCACACAGAAACCACACATTTCTGAGATAAACAAATACATATAATACATATAATACATATAATACATATAATACATATATATATATATATATATATGATGCAGCCTCCCAGGTCCCCCCCCTCCCCCCCAATGGGTATGGGTATACAGGAGCTATGTTCCCCGCCCCCCCCTGTGGGTGGGGGGGTTAGTAGTAGTAGTAGTAGTAGTAGTAGCAGTAGGAGTAGTAGTAGGAGTAGTAGTAGGAGTAGTAGTAGGAGTAGTAGTAGTAGTAGTAGTAGGAGTAGTAGGAGGAGTAGTAGTAGTAGTAGTAGTTAGTAGTAGTAGTAGTAGTAGTAGTAGTAGCAGCAGCAGTAGCAGTAGTAGCAGCAGCAGCAGCAGTAGTAGTAGTAGTAGTTGTTGTTGTTAGTCGTAATGAGTAGTAGCTAGTAGTAGTTAGTAGTAGGAATGGGTATGGATATACAGGAGCTATGTTCCCGGCCCGCTCCTGTGGGTGGGTAGGGGGGTGGGGGGGTTAGTAGTAGTTAGTAGTAGGAATGGGTATGGATAAACAGGAGCTATGTTCCCCGCCCCCCCTGTGGGTGGGTAGGGGGGTGGGGGGGTTAGTAGTAGTTAGTAGTAGTGAGTAGTAGTTAGTAGTAGGAATGGGTATGGATATACAGGAGCTATGTTCCCCGCCCCCCTCCTGTGGTGTGGTGGGGGTGTGGTACTGCGTATATATATATATACACATATATGTAAACATGTATGTGTATACAAATATATATATATACATGTATATATATACATATATGTAAACATGTATGTGTATACAAATATATATATATATACATGTATATATATATATGTAAACATGTATATATATATAAGTATATGCCTATATGTATGTATGTGTACATATATATATATATGTGAATATGTGTATGTTTGTGTATCTATATATATGTATATTTCAAAAGGAAAATGAATATATATATATACATACATATTTGTGTATGTATCTATAACATGTAGATAAATAAATAACATAAATAAATAACTAAATAAAATAAAATAATTAAATACATAATATATATATATAGGAAGTAGCTACATAGCACATGTATATATGACTATAGGTAGCACGTAGGTACTTTGAGGGAGTATGTGTGCTACGTGGCGTCTAAAGGGTAGCATGTACCTAGTAAATGGGAGGCTGGTAGTCAGAATCGCTGCAAAAACCTAGCAAATACGAGGCTGGACCTCAGAAATGCTGCCAATGGCTTGCAAATAGAAGGGAAGGAGGGGTGCTACCTGGAGACCCATCCCATTCGGGGGGGAGAACCTCGTGGGCGGAAGACGGGATCATATATATATATATATTATATTATATATATATTTAATATATTTTATATATATATACATATATATATATTATATAATATATATATATATATTATATATAATATATATATAGACTATATATATATTATATATTATATATATTATATATATATTATATATATAAATTATATATATATATATTATATATATTATATATATTATATATATATTATATATATATATGATGCAGCCTCCCAGGTCCCCCCCCTGTGGGTGGGGGGGTTATTGTTATTATTATTATTATTTTTAGTAGTAGTAGTAGTAGTAGTAGTAGTAGTAGTAGTACTAGTAGTAGTAGTAGGAGTAGTAGGAGTAGTAGGAGTAGTAGGAGTAGTAGTAGTAGTAGCAGCAGCAGCAGCAGTAGTTGTTGTTAGTCGTAGTGAGTAGTAGTGAGTAGTAGTTAGTAGTAGTTAGTAGTAGGAATGGGTATGGATATACAGGAGCTATGTTCCCGGCCCGCTCCTGTGGGTGGGTAGGGGGGTGGGGGGGTTAGTAGTAGTTAGTAGTAGGAATGGGTATGGATAAACAGGAGCTATGTTCCCCGCCCCCCCTGTGGGTGGGTAGGGGGGTGGGGGGGTTAGTAGTAGTTAGTAGTAGTGAGTAGTAGTTAGTAGTAGGAATGGGTATGGATATACAGGAGCTATGTTCCCCGCCCCCCTCCTGTGGTGTGGTGGGGGTGTGGTACTGCGTATATATATATATATACACATATATGTAAACATGTATGTGTATACAAATATATATATATACATGTATATATATACATGTATATATATATATACATGTATATATATAAGTATATGCCTATATGTATGTATGTGTACATATATATATATGTGAATATGTGTATATTTGTGTATCTATATATATGTATATTTCAAAAGGAAAATGAATATATATATATTTACATATTTGTGTATGTATCTATAACATGTAGATAAATAAATAACATAAATAAATAACTAAATAAATAAATACATAACTTAATAAAATAAAAGAAAATAATTAACTAATTAAATAATATATATGTATATATATATATATACAGGAGGTAGCTACATAGCACATGTATATATGACTATAGGTAGCACGTAGGTACTTTGAGGGAGTATGTGTGCTACGTGGCGTCTAAAGGGTAGCATGTACCTAGTAAATGGGAGGCTGGTAGTCAGAATCGCTGCAAAAACCTAGCAAATACGAGGCTGGACCTCAGAAATGCTGCCAATGGCTTGCAAATAGAAGGGAAGGAGGGGTGCTACCTGGAGACCCATCCCATTCGGGGGGGAGAACCTCGTGGGCGGAAGACGGGATCATATATATATATAGAAATGTACACTCGCAAATACACATGCTCATGCACTGCAGATGCAGCTACATGCAGATATAAGTAGAAACCTAAATATATAGGGATATACAGTATTCTATGTTCATACGCACACGCCTTGGAGTTGCACAATCCCTATCCCCGCCCACCGATCTGCGGGTGCAGATCTCGGCCATCAGCCAAAGTGGGACCGTGCAGCCGATCAGGTCCTTTGAAGTCTTAACAAAAACAAACTCTATGCTTTTGTGGAACCAGTAAGATGTCATAGTGAAGATACTCTGTTTCTGAACCAGTATACTGTATATAGACAAAAAGACCCTAGAAAACTGAAAAATCCAAATATATTTTTTTCTCTGCTTTATCCAGTGACCAAAACAGGATACTGCTAATGTTTGGGGTCTGAACGTTTGACACCAAACGGTCATTTTCAGGGCCCACAAGCCGTATGGCTGTAGGAAAACTGATGCAGCCAGTACAACTGAGATCCCAGGAAGTTGATGTGGTTTGCTGAGAATTCATGTTGAAGTATGCTTAAAGCCATCCTTGATGAGGACCTATTCAGCCCCTGCACTGGGCTTAGAGACTGCTGCGAATGACTGCAAAATTCAAATGCATCCACAGATATCCACAGGCAGCCAACTCTGTGCTAAAGGAGCTTCAATATCCACTCGGCATGGCAAGATATACTGTAGCTCCAGTTGAAGGGTGTATCGTGAATCTTTGCAACCTAGAATAAGCATATACTGAGTCAGACCTATATCCAGGACTGAACAGGCAGTCCAACCAAAACTGTATTGCATTGCTTAGAAATGTCTCTGGACAAGATATCAAGAATCACGAACTTGAATCATGGCCGATCTTATCCCATCCAAAAGAAGTTGTTGGCCGGGTATATTCAATTGTCAGTTCCTGAGTCGTTCTCACCCATGACTAAGCATGTGTTGCCACTTACCGACATTGGCAATCATTTGGACCGAAAACAGTGACCCCTTAGTGCATTCCTTCTCCGCTGATCGCGGCATAGCCATCCTGGAGTCTCTCTTGCTGTTAGGGGAAACAGTGATTAGTTCCTTATACTCTTGGGTGCAACTACGCCGATAGTCATCTGCAGAAGGAGGTGAAGTGAGGCCAGCTACCCGCATGGTAGCGGAGCCTGCGGGCTCAGTGATGTACTCGAGTGGACGGGTAGCAATGGGACGATTCAGAGGAATCGTGATGGGGTCCCGATGTGAAATGGTGATCCTACACTGCTGGTTGCAGAAGCATGTCTGCGGTACGAACAAACAGTAGTGCGAGAAAAGAGGTACTTGTGTGGCCCCAGGATCGCCAGTGAGCTGAGTTGCCCAGCAAAGAGAGTTTTGTTGGGACGTCCAGCTGATTGGCTATCCTTTGATGGGGGGGTGCGGCGTCTGTTAGAGGAGCTGAGGGTCGGCAGAGGTCAGCCAAAGGTTCCAGAGATGTCTGAACTGTTGATGAAGTACTTCAAAGGTACAAAGAGGACCAAAGGTGAAGGTATGAGCGACTATGTGACGAGGAAGGCTGAGGCATACACCAGGGCTCAACATTCAATGGCCAGGTATCTCCAAGAGCAAAAGTCCGGAGCTTCTTGGAGTAACAGGCCACAGTCGTCGTGGAATACAGGGCACAGTCAGAACATGGGAAGCTCAGTGACGGCAGATCTACAAGACACAGCCGGCGATGATGAAGATCGCTGGGAGGCTTATAGCCAAGTTAGCTCAGCCGCGGCTCGGGTTGAAGAAGCACCGAGCCAAGAACAAAGAAGTTCCCGTGGGAATCAGGAGCTTGAACTGTCCTGGTGGCGTCAGCAGGGATGGGATGATTACTCTCACCGTCGTCCTTGGGGAAACTATGGTGGCTGGCATAGCGAAGTTACCTACGACACAACCGAGTGGGGACGGGGTCAGCTGCCAGAGATTGTCCCAGCCTTCGTGCAAGGATGGTATCTCTTCATAGACTCAGGGCTGGATGTGATGGAGCGAAACGTCCTACAGGCTGAACTCAGAGGTGATTTCAGTGTACAGGCCGTAGAGGATGTTCTCCGAAGAAGAGAGATGCAGAGAAGGGTAGATTCCTGGCTAACCTAGCTGATGCTGAAGAGTCCTACGATGAGTGGTCCTGGCTTGGGGAGTGTGATCCAGAGCAGCTGGAAGCTGAAGGTTTTTCAGCTGATGAGATCACTTGCATGATGACGGAGCAGGGCAACCAGAAGGAGGCACTGGCCGTGATCCAAGAGGCACGTCGGACTCTGAGGGATGCCAGAGCACGCCAACATGCAGTTCGCACATCCCGGCAGTTTTACCCAGTGAAAGGAGGAGGACCCTTGGGTGCTGCACGACCCGGAACCAGTGGTGGCAAAGGGGGTCCCATGAAATGTTTCAGATGCGGTGGACCACACAAGATCGCTCAATGCACCGAACGTCCTCGTGACAGTGCCAATGTCACCATTTCCACTGATCAGGATGAGCAAGCTACGTTCATCTTTCTCACCGAGCACGTCGTGGATGAGCAGGAGGCCTGGGTCTGTGTGGGGCCGGATGATGAAAATCGTCTCACGACCTCACAGATCGTTGAGGCCGGCAACGCAGTGATCGATGGGGGAGCCACGAGGTCAATTGGTTCCACGTATGCCCTCTCCAAGGTTCTTGAGCCCAATGAGGCAAAACATGGCCGCGATGGAATGAGGGATCTGGACCTTACTGACAGGCCGTCGTTCGGATTTGGAAACTCCAGCCGTGACCAATGTGTCTCCACGGTGAGTCTTGATGTACCGTGGAATCAAGGTGCTGGAGTTCTCAAAGTTCATGCACTGGACAAAGGAACGTCTCCCATTTTGCTGTCCATAGACTCTTTGAGAAAGCTGGGTGCAGTGATGGACTATTCCTCCAGCTGCGCAGTTTTCCGTAGCGTAGATCCGAAGAAGCTGATCCATTTGGAACAGTCAGCGGCAGGGCATCAAGTGCTTCCTCTGACGGATGATGCGTTTGTGCCATCTTTTTTAGATTTGTGCTAGGGACAGCTCCTTTCCACTCGCTTCCCTGCGGTGAGTAGAAAGGTCAAATCTTGTGCAGGTAGGAGTCATGGGTGTGAAGAAACTTTTTTGGGAGAGGATCATGTGAATGACAAAGGTAGGTGCGTTGTTCAGGGTTCTACGGTCTCGAGTGTTCGCGCTTCGAAGCTGCTGGAGTGGCCAGGAAGGAAGGAGGATGAACCCAATGAGAAAACAATAAGCCTTGGAAAAGGCCCCGGGGTTTTGGGGAAAGGAAGGGGGAGGAAGGATCAACAAGATGAGAGGAAAACAATAAGCCCCGAAAAAGCCCTTTCCCCCAGCATCCCACGCGCGCTCCAATTGGAGCAGGTCGGGATTGACCCGAGAGGGTCGGCGGACAGGGGCCAAGAATGAAGCTACTTGTGAGAGGCTAAAACAGGCAGCATATCGCTGCGAACCGGATGTCTTTCAAAGTCTTGTGTCTCACGGACGGCCAGTATTGTTTGAGATTGCGTGCTCACAAGAGAGCAGGCTTTCAACTTGCATGCAGCAAATGTGCTCGGAGCCAGAAAAGGTGCGTCGTTTTGCGTTTTGGAACGGTTATGATGATATCTCCAAAAGTTCAGGGGTTAGAAGCATCATGAGTTGTATTGAGAAGGAAAAACCTCTGCATGTGTGGTTGAGTTTGGGATGTGGACCGTTTTCACCAATGCAAAACGCAAACCAGCGAACTGAGAAACAGAGAGAGGAACTCAAACTGAAACGAGCTGAATGCATGCGGCAGTATGTAGGTGGTCTGTTGATTTACACTTTTTGTCACCAACTTGGGATCACTTGCACTTGGGAATGGAGTGAACGTTGCCATGCTTGGAGGCTGCCCATGGTTCAGAGGGTTTTCAAAAGGATAAAACCAAGGTTTGTGGTGGCCAAGGGTTGTCGGGTTGGTCTCAAAGACCAGAAAACCGGCCTGCTGTTGCAAAAGGGTTGGAAGCTAGCCACCACTCATGAACTGTTGGGTGATCGCATGAACATGCCATGCCAGGGTAATCATGAACATGGAACATGTCAAGGACACCTCACTAGAGAGAGTGCGTACTATACTGAGGCATTTGCAAAAAGGGTCTGTCGTGCCATCTTGGATGGAACTACTCACCAAGGTCTCTGGTCAGAACTCCGGTCAACGGAGTCTCTGATCGCTCAGAGCTTAGGCTGCACTTGTGAGGACGTTTGTCACCCTAGTAGCAATCTGCAGTGTAGTACGTGTGAAATGAAACAGCATAAGGAGGATCCGTTGAGCATGGTGAATCCAGAAGAGGTGGTTCCTTTTTCGAGCGAAGAGAGAGAGAAGCACCAAAAGATGCTGTATCAACTTCACCGAAACACTGGTCATGGTAGCATGGAAAACTTGGTTCGGGCCCTTCGGGCAAGAAACGCTGACCCCCGGATAGTAGAATTGGCCAGGAGCTTAAAGTGTTCTGTGTGCGAGGAGTCAGCACGTCGGACCCCTAGACCTCGAGCGATCTTGGAGCCACTGCCTCCAAAGTGGAAGGTGGTGCAAGCGGACAGTGCCTATTGGACACATCCAACCACTAACAATCAGATTCAGTTTATCCTCATGGTAGACGAAGGCTGCAGGTTTAGGGTAGGACAGGTGATCCAAGGGGGTTCAAAAAGGGGAGTTGCTGGAGCCACTATGCTTTGTTTCTTTCAAGAACAATGGAAACCTATCTTTGGGAAACCTGACAAACTTCGAGTGGATCCAGCAGGCGCATGTCGCTCCCGCGAACTGGAAGCCTACATGGAGAGTCAAGGGATTGAGTTGGACCTGGTGCCTGCTGAGGCTCATTGGCGCATATCACATGTTGGAAAAGCCATCGGTAGCGTGAAGCACGTCATGAATGTTTTAGCCCGGGAAGAACCCTCAATCACCCCGGAAGAAGCTTTTGCGGAAGCTATCAGGGTTGGTAATGAAAAAGAGGTGGTAAGGGGTTATTCTCCATGTCAGCATGCTTTAGGCAGGACACCGGATGCTGCAGGCAGAATCCATGTCAGTGAATTGGATGAAGTTCCCCCAATCTTGTGTGAAAATAGTCAAGGGGAATTCCATAGGAATTGGGAGCGCATGAAACAGGCTGAACAAGCTTTCACTGAGTACGTGTACCAAGAAAGGTTGTCCCGGGCGAAGAACAGCCGTAACTATGCCCTGAAGGATTTCACCCCTGGGGATTTGGTTTATGTTTGGAGAGTTCAAGACAAAAAGAGTGTCAAGGGAACCAAGAATGGGGGTTTTACGGGTCCGGCTAGGGTTTTAGCAGTAGAAACTCGTCGAGATCCTGAAGGCAATCTGAGGCCAGGCTCGGCAGTGTGGGTTGTCAGGGGAAACCGGTTGTTAAAAACATGTCCACAACAACTGAGGAGAGCATCAGCTCGGGAAACGTGCTTAGAAGAATTGTCTCAGCCAGTGGATTTGCCGTGGACGGTGACGAAACTAACTGATGACCTAGGGAGTCACGAATTTGAGAACGTGATGGACGAGGTCCCGAAGGCAATTGAGTACGAGCAAGGACTGGACGAGGAGACCACCTCCGATGCGTGTGTATGGGAAAAGGACCGTGCCAGCATGTCCGATGTCAAGAGAGGCACGGAGGAAAGTGGAAGAGAGAAAAGGTAAAAGAAAAGATGAATCTTCAGGCTCACAGGATCAGGTGGTAATGAATGAGGAAAATGATTACGCTGAATGTTTCTGGAGTGACTCACTAGCGGCTGTAGAGGTGGCTCTAGACATGCCTGAAACGAAACGAGGCAAACAAGGTATGGTGGAGGATCTAGGAGCCTTCATGGTTAGTCAGCTGAGACGTAGGGCTGTTGAAGTGAGTGAAAGGTACCTAGATGAAAGTGAACTTGCTCAAATGAGAGAGGCGAAACAGATTGAAGTCAAAAAGTTCATAGGTGCTGAAGCGCTGGAAGTGCTTCCAGAACATTTGCAGCCCCCAAAGTCAGAAGCCATGCGAATGAGATGGGTACTCACATGGAAACGCTCATCAGGTGAAAAATCAGCTAAGGCGAGATGTGTCATCTTGGGATACTTGGATCCCCAATACGTCTTCCGACAGTCGGCTGCACCAACGATGTCTCGGACCACGAGACAACTGCTGCTGTGTCTGGCCAGTGCTTTGGGTTTCAAGGTGTACAAGGGAGATGTGTCTGGCGCCTTTCTCCAAGGAAGGGATTACAAGGGGACAGCCTATGTGATACCAACAGAGGAAATCTGCAGTAGCCTAAACATACCACCAAACTCTGTGACAAAACTCAAGAAGGCATGTTATGGCTTGGTGGATGCTCCGCTGGAATGGCTTCTCACGGTCTCTGACTACTTGGAGTCAATCGGCTTCACTCGGTGTGTCTCAGACCCCTGCTGCTTCAAGTATGTGGTCAAGGACAGGCTGATCGGTTTGATCAGCAGGCATGTCGATGATTTTCTGTTCTGTGGGCGAGAAAATTGTGCGACTTGGAAATCACTGTGTGTGATCAAATTAGGCGAAAGTTTCAGTGGGGAACATGGGAGGATGACCAAACTTGTTTTACTCAATGTGGAGTGTTCATACAGCGATTGTCGGATGGGGGTTTTGAACTTTCTCAAAAACAGTATGTAGATGATCTCAAAGAGATTTCAATATCCTCAGAGCGCCGTCGAAATATGCAAGAAGATACCACTGAAAGGGAGAAATCCAAGTTGAGAGCAGCGTTAGGAGCTTTGTCATGGCATGCACAGCAAGTAGGACCACATGTTGCGGCATCAGTAAGTCTCCTGCTGTCACCGGTCAATTGTAGCAAAGTACAACAATTGGTCGAGGTGAACAAGGTAATCCATCAGGTGAAATCCAACAGGAAACATGTGCTGAGGATTCACGGAGGGCTGAAACTAGAGGACTTTCTGGTTGCTGGTTGGGCTGACGCTTCTGGTCAAAATCGGATTGATGGGAAGAGCACTCAAGGCCTGGTAGTGGGAATCACTCATCGGGACTTGCTGAAGGGAAGCATGTGTCCAATCAACTTAGTGTGCTGGCAATCATCAAAGATTGGTCGTCAGTGTCGGAGCCGTGGTGCCGCTGAAAGCTTAGCTTCCATAGACTGTGAAGATCTGTTGTATGCCGTAAGACTGCAGTTGTTTGAGATGAAGGGGGGTAAGATTCAAGTCCGTCGGACAGCTGGCCATGTTCGCCAGATACCCGCCGTCCTGGTAACGGATAGCACCAATGTGTACGACAGGCTTCACAATGAGGTGTATGTGCCAAAAGGACCAGGGCGCCGTGTGGCTCTGGAAATGTTAGGTCTGAAAGATGCCCTGACTGAAACTGGTTTGGAATTGCGTTGGGTCAACAGTGATGCCCAACTGGCAAATTCCTTCACAAAGGACAACGAACCCCAGCAATTGCAACGTTTTTATCAATTGAACCAAAACTGGAGGATCGTAGAGGATCCGGCCATGAAATCAGCCAAGAACCGAAGAAAGCTTGGGATTGGGGCCTTAGATGATGGCATTTTGCCTGCGTCGGCTGGGGGGCATGTCAGTTCCTGAGTCGTTCTCACCCATGACTAAGCATGTGTTGCCACTTACCGACATTGGCAGTCATTTGGACCGAAAACAGTGACCCCTTAGTGCATTCCTTCTCCGCTGATCGCGGCATAGCCATCCTGCAGAAGGAGGTGAAGTGAGGCCAGCTACCCGCATTCAAAACAACTAAGATGAAAGAACGCTTCAACATCTCCCAGTCACCAATCTGCCTAGCCTGGAATTGAAGCCTTTTTCGTTGGATTTCTCCAACAAAGCATCCCCATTGATCGGGGCCGGTAAGCCCTTCCAGGTCAATGGTAGATGCACAGGATGCAAGCGGAACTTTCAGTGTGACGCCCTGTCAGCAAAAGTTGAACTTCAGATAACTTCAGGGTTTGCAGCCAGTGGCCCAAATCTTCGCAAAAACTGGATCGGTCTGTGTTGGTTTCTCCTTTATGTGCGCACTCTGTGTCGCAAACATGTGACCTAGCATACAGAAACCACTGTTTTAGGAGATGATCGAACATACGCACACATTCACACTCACAAATTCACATGGAAAAGCAGATTTCAATTCAAACTCTTTGGAACAGAGCTAGTCTCATACAAGTGTCTCTTCTAGTGGCCACTGGCATGGTTGCCTCTGTAAAATCACAGCTCAGCTGTCTAGTGCCCCGACAAACTTGGAGCATCTCAATATTGACATGTCGTCCGGGTTGGGAACAGTCACTGCTCGTGGCTATCATGTTTCGAAGAGAGAAGGGTGCCCAGTTCTTTTAGTTTTCAGGGAAGGCAAGCAGCTGTTGCTTTGGACATGCTTCAAGTCTTGAGGGTGCACCTGTGAGTGCAGACGGAATCATATTCGCTCTGCATATCGTCACTCCATGATAAGGTGAACAGCCAGTGACCCATATCTTCCGAAAAAGTGGATCGAGCTGAGCTGGTATGGCAAAAACGCATCAGATAGCACACAGAAACCACACTTTTCTGAGATAACCATATACATATAATACATGTATATATAGAAATGCACACTCGCAAATACACATGCTCATGCACTGCAGATGCAGCTATATGCAGATATGAATATAAACATAAATATATAGGGATATACAGTATTCTATGTTCATACGCACACGCCTTGGAGTTGCACAATCCCTATCCCCGCCCACCGATCTGCGGGTGCAGATCTCGGCCATCAGCCAAAGTGGGACCGTGCAGCCGATCAGGTCCTTTGAAGTCTTAACAAAAACAAACTCTATGCTTTTGTGGAACCAGTAAGATGTCAAAGTGAAGATACCGGTTTCTGAACCAGTATATTGTATATAGACAAAAAGACCCTAGAAAACTGAAAAATCCAAATATACTTTTTCTCTGCTTTATCCAGTGACCAAAACAGGATACTGCTAATGTTTGGGGTCTGAACGTTTGACACCAAACGGTCATTTTCAGGGCCCACAAGCCGTATGGCTGTAGGAAAACTGATGCAGCCAGTACAACTGAGATCCCAGGAAGTTGATGTGGTTTGCTGAGAATTCATGTTGAAGTATGCTTAAAGCCATCCTTGATGAGGACCTATTCAACCCCTGCACTGGGCTTAGAGACTGCTGCGAATGACTGCAAAGTTCAAATGCATCCGCAGATATCCACAGGCAGCCAACTCTGTGCTAAAGGAGCTTCAATATCCACTCGGCATGGCAAGATATACTGTAGCTCCAGTTGAAGGGTGTATTGTGAATCTTTGCAACCGAGAAATTGCATTGGCCAGAGATGTCTCTGGACAAGATATCATGAATCACGAACTTGAATCATGGCTGATCTCATCCCCTCCAAAAGAAGTTGTTGGCCGGGTATATTCAAATTCAAAACAACTAAGATGAAAGAACGCTTCAACATCTCCCAGTCACCAATCTGCCTAGCCTGGAATTGAAGCCTTTTTCGTTGGATTTCTCCAACAAAGCATCCCCATTGATCGGGGCCGGTAAGCCCTTCCAGGTCAATGGTAGATGCACAGGATGCAAGCGGAACTTTCAGTGTGACGCCCTGTCAGCAAAAGTTGAACTTCAGATAACTTCAGGGTTTGCAGCCAGTGGCCCAAATCTTCGCAAAAACTGGATCGGTCTGTGTTGGTTTCTCCTTTATGTGCGCACTCTGTGTCGCAAACATGTGACCTAGCATACAGAAACCACTGTTTTAGGAGATGATCGAACATACGCACACATTCACACTCACAAATTCACATGGAAAAGCAGATTTCAATTCAAACTCTTTGGAACAGAGCTAGTCTCATACAAGTGTCTCTTCTAGTGGCCACTGGCATGGTTGCCTCTGTAAAATCACAGCTCAGCTGTCTAGTGTCCCGACAAACTTGGAGCATCTCAATATTGACATGTCGTCCGGGTTGGGAACAGTCACTGCTCGTGGCTATCATGTTTCGAAGAGAGAAGAGTGCCCAGTTCTTTTAGTTTTCAGGGAAGGCAAGCAGCTGTTGCTTTGGACATGCTTCAAGTCTTGAGGGTGCACCTGTGAGTGCAGACGGAGTCATATTCGCTCTGCATATCGTCACTTCATCCTTGATTTAAAAGTAAATGGGTACGGGTCAAGACTGGGTCCTCCAACAAGAATCCGATAGTTGATAAGACGTGACATGCGGAAAAAACATCTGGCGAAACAAATGTTGACCCATCCCCACAATTCCCACAGGGATGGACAAACCCACAGCCCATCTGTAGTCCCCGGAGCCGCGGACATAGAAAGTGCACTCATATCGCAACAGCTGCTCCAGTTGTATCAATCAAAACGGGTTGCAGAAGTTCCCGCTTTTAATGGGACAAATCATTCAAACATGTGAAGTTTTCTTTCATGTGTATATATATATATATACGAGGTTTGATTGCCAGAGCGTAAGCTGAAATTAAGATAATGTACTGTCTATACTATCGTTTTGAAAGCACCACTGGACGCTGTTTGCGTCTCATGTGTCACATCTATCTGCGCACAGCCACTGCAAAGGCACTTCCGCAGGGAGGCTCACTTCTGTCCAGTTCTGTCCTTGACATTGGCAGTTCCATCACCATCACCACCTGCGGGACTGTTTCCGAGGGGATTCTGCTCATCTGACTCAGCAGCTGCAGGGATGCCAGCAATTCCATCCCTATCAGGATTCACCATGACAGGTGCTGGCGGCTGACGGTGGATGCCCACAACTGGAGCCGACCGCAACCTGTCGCCATACTTCTCTAAGAGACGGTTGGAAGGAATGCTAAGGCCAAGGGCATGAACGAGACGCAGGTCTCCCATGGCGGATGATGATCTGAACAAAAAGCTAGCCGAAGATAGGAAGGGCCGAGATTGCTTGCGACAGAATCTGCATGATCATCCCAGTGCTGCAGCAGAACGTGTTCATAATCATAGTTGGAAGTCTCTCACCATTGTTACTTATTATCACCAAACATTCTTGACATTTCTTGACTAAAACTTCAGCTCATCAGGGATTTTCCATTGCCACGGTTGATTACCAAAGGGTAGACTGGATGATGTTTACGTGTTCGGCTATCCATTTTTTTGTGTACTCGATTGGATTTGGGAATTGAGGCTGATGACTCTCATGAAGCCGTCTGGGAACCAGACAACTGATGCCCGCAATCTGGATGCGCGGAATGCACGTTGTGTGGGGCGTTCTTGATTTCCAGATCAGCGGTCAGGATGCAAAGCAATTCAGTTTGTCAGGTCTGCCCAGTAAACAAGGAAAGACCCAAATCTGTTTACTATGCGTGGGATCATATTGGATCAGATATTGGTCAACAAAACATCAGGTACCTTTCCCTCCGTAGGGCGGCAATCCGTCAATCACACAGCCAGGCTACTTCCTTAGTCCCGCCATTGCTCAGATCTTAGGTCGGACCCAATCCCATGGCTCTTCCTACGAGGAGAAACCACAGCATTGTCCAACAAAAAAACAGGATAGTGACGGGAATTCAACTGAATTGCCAAGTCAATCACCTGCCATCCCGTCGCGTCGTAAATTTCAGCATGCGCGGATGTGGCTTGGTCAACGCAGCCAAACGAGCTTGGGAAGGCATTCGTTCCCATTCCAACCTCGATTGCTGCATGACAAATGGTGGATGATCTAGGGTCAAATAGTCTTGGGACAAAACACCTTGCCCAATGTGTATGTACTTGACAATCTTCGTCAGATTGTAAGATAATGTGAGAGATGTGGGTACTCCGAACGGGCGGGATGCCATGAGGACTGTAGTTGGGCGAGAAGGCAAGGAGCGAACACGTAGCAGCTGCGAATGTGACCAACATATTCACTTGCAAATTCATGTGGTCCGGTGTAAGCTCCACGCCAATCCAATCTGGCAAGCCTCACCTTTCGGAACTGTACCGTAGACGCTCATGCATGTAATGTGCAATATCTACTGCGCCCAACACATACACGCACAAACTATACCGGCAGCATAATTCCACAGAGTTACATCTGCATCTCTACAGTATCATCTGTTTGAGTCTGGTTCAGCCGAACATATCCCTAAAAATCCTCTGGTTAATCTTCATACTCCATTCATCTCCATGAAATATTTAATATATACGACCAGCTGCACCTCATGAGCCTCCAACCACGGGAATCTCTTGCTTCGAGCCTGGCATGGCATGGAATAGCCGGATCCAAATGGTAGAACATGATTTTCCATGTTCAATCACATTTAAACAGTTGGGCGCTGATATACCAGATTTTTCAGCAACAACCATTTATATCAATTTCATTATATATATATAACCATCTGTTTTTGACACCATTATATCAGCTTTGTTTCAACCTTTTTGGACCCATCCATGGTACGATCTGAGACTCCCTGCCAGGTCGTGTGGAATGCCCAAGACCTCTTTGCCGTTCCTGTCGGGAGAAATACTCTTTTCATAAATGCTATGGTAGATAACCCTGAACAATAATCATCAATACTCTATTGGTATTTAGATGTATTTGGCATAATGGTAGATCAACATGATAAAAACCTGGACGTGATGGCTATCAGTTGGCTGCAAATCCCCAAACAAAGCGGCACTGAATGACTCATCACACAAAGCTCCTGGGAGCTTCTCCTTCCCACGCATCCAATGAAGCATCCTTGAAAGCCGCTGTTTCGCGGTGATTCGACGATTTTGTGATCAAAATCCGATCCATTTTTTTGGGGGGGCCCATCCAATCCATTTTTGGACAAAACCACAATTTGGTGATTTCTTGCCCAGAATCCATGGCTTCAACAGCACCTTTGTTAAGCACTGCCAGAAAGAGCTGCGATCGGAACGTCTCCATGGGAACCTGAGCTGACGAATGAAAGTCACGGATATGCGTAAACATGTATATACAGCACAGAAATAATATGTGCATCTATGCGTATCTGTGTAAATCTATTTATGTATGCACTTGTATGTAACTTTTAGGTAACAATGATGCATGTTTATGCAATTGTATGCAGTTGTATGCAGTTGCATGCAATGCAATCAATGTAATGCTATGTAATGCAATGAAATGCAATGTGTAATGCAATGACATGTCATGCTACGCAATGTAATGTAATTTATGACATCTTCTGTAATGCAAGTTATGCAAAGCAATGTAGTGTATATATGTACATACACGTGCGCGCGCGTGTGTGTGTAAACATCAATCTACGTGGACATATATATATATATATTTATGCCATGGCAGTTACTACGCATGAATAGTCATGCTATACTCTTGGCTACAACTCCCTAAACAGTTTTTTCCCACTTCGTTGAGGCTTCACAAAAGCACCTGAGCATCTAGCCAACTCAAGCTTGGGTCTTGTGGAATCAGTCCGGAAGGGTCTTCGAAAAGCCTAGCATATGGAAGAACTTGCAAACCACGATGCTTATTATCATTGATAATTCAAGATATTCAAGTGCTTTTGACCAATCTCAACTTAAACATCTCAGAAAGCCGGTGCAGTAGCGGCTGCCTCTGGGCCATCCAGAAGCCAAAAGACACCATCTGGTCCTGGCAATGCCTCATTTTTTTAAGGGGTCAGAAAAAAAACCAGATCCCCATAGATCCCCATAGATCCCCCAACAAATCCTATGGTTCAAACTCTGGGAACCCTCTGGGACTCCCATGGTTCAAACACCTGAGGCATCGGCCAAATCCACGAAACCCACTCCTAGGCCTAACCGATGTGGAAATCAAAACGGGGGATTGACCCATGGGGAGAACACCGACCAATTTGAAGCGGATGATGGGATATGCCATAGATGGGCTGTGGGATAATTTAAGATGTTCAAATAGTTGTCTTACCTGACATTCGATGGCATGAAGATGTACAAAGAATGCTAAAATCCTATAAAACATCAGTTCCTTTATCCGAATGTTCTGGGATATTCTATGGAACATTCTGTTATTGTAAGTTACTTTCTGGGTAAAACAGGGGTCAAGGCAGATTCAACAAAAACAGGAACTGCTTTTTCTCGTGCTCAGTCTTCGGCTGATGTCTAAGTCATATGGCCGCCCAGCACGTCTCAATACTTCCGCAGCCTCAGATGTTCGGCTTGGATCATGGGATTCCAGAATTTCAGCCACAAAATACATATACATATATAACCTACAATATGTATGTATATACAGTATATGTATATGTATTATACATTATATATAATAATATACATGTATGATTTTATATGAATTTATAATCATATACATATATGAATTATCTAATAATAAGTCATAATAAGTCCACTTATCTTTTGATCAATGACCGTGAGATCGGCGACGCTGCCTCGTGGCGGAACTTGAGCGTGGTATCCGAAACGGGCCGACGGTGAGTTGCGGTCCCTCGGATGAGTCGTGCCTCAGAACGAGGAAAAATTGTTGTAGACCTGCCATCTACAATGGTGAATAACGGTGAATTATAGTGATACGAAAGGTATAGTGCTGAATCAATAATGGTAGATTTACAATATAATAGTGATAATAATGGTGAATAATGGTGAATAATATTCGGGATCATGATTCATTCATTAATGATAATAACGGTGAATTTCCTGGTAAATCATGGTGAATAATGGTAAATAATGATTATCATTAGTTTTGTAGACATGCAATCTACATCAATCTACAATGTAACTATAATGAGCAAAAGACCAGCCAAACCAGTGATTTCACCAGCAAAAAATGACGAATCCACCAGCAAACATGGTGATTTATCCAAAAAAACATCCCCACATCTTTGTGAAGAACTCCAAGTTCACATGCCGTCCCTATCAGCTTCGGCTGGGCAAATGTATTCGTCTGCGCTGAATCAAAGTTTGCCTTTTTGGTAATCCGGTCTCTGGTAACAAATTGACCCATCTCCTATCTCCATGGCTATGTGCGCCAAAACCCGATGGCTGGCCCATATGTGGTAGACAACCCCCGTTTTGAGACAAGCTCAACATGGCTACGAATCAACATGATCAGCAACACTCAACAACCAAAAAATAGATGATCTACTGATTTACCACCAAAAAGGGTCAACATAGTCAACAATATCTCAAATTCATAAATCCTACCAAATCTGTGGTTTGCTGATGCTTGCTGGTATCATTTAACCATAACCCCATCTCCGAAAAATTTCACGCTCTGAGAAATCGGCCATGGCTTTTTGAAGGTCAGGGTTCAAACCATCGATTGCAGCTCGTCCTTCAGGTTCGATCAGCAACCCGAGCCTGGTCGGAGGCTGATCACTTGTGGATTAACTGGCATGGTTTCATTCTATTGATGAGACTTGCTGATCATGCAAAGTTTTAGGCCATGTACTCTTCAGTCAGAGGCATTTCTCTTTGAGTCACAACGATGGCATTTCTTGGTGTCACCGCTGAGTCTTTCACGCGAAATTCCGCATGCTGAAGCCATGACTTGGTCGTACAGTTGCTTGGTCCAACGTTGCCAGCCACGAGGTGACCTGGACATCACTGGGATTGGTATTGGGATGGTATCAAAATGAGAAATCTAATGCTAACATGATTGAACCATCAAAACTGATCGTAGAATCATTGTTGCAGAATATAGGGACACCTATTCCGCATTCTTGGCGACTTTAAACTGATTACATACTAGAGATACTAGAGGACTTCCTCAAAACATCATCCAACTTTCACTTCTCTGGAATTGGCAGGTGAAATTTTGGTTGTCTGAAAAACTTGGATCCTCCCCTCCCAAAACCGATTGTTATTTTCACCATGACTTCATTGATTTTTCATGGATTTTCACCATATTTCACCATCAGAACTGGCAGCCAGACTTCATTGATCATCCCCCAGGTTTTTGCTCCCTCAGCACCTGCCAAAAATCCGACTGGTTCTCTGATGGCATCCACCCTGAGGACACAGGGATTTAACGAAAACAAGGTGGTTGGACCATCAATCTTTCATGGGATTGAATGGGAAATTCATGGGATATTTTTACCAAAATATCTAACCAACAATGTGATAATATGTGATAATTTTGTGCCCCCACATGGCTACCGTATTTGAACAGGGAAAATACGGGAAAATGGTCACCAGTGGATGGAATGGAATACCCTATGACAAACACATTTCAGGTGGTCATTTCTGGTCATTTTCTTCAGCTCCGCACGATATTTGATTGGATGTCTCTGTTCAGCCACAAACCGACCATCTTTATGCATCAACAAAATCTTGCTGGTTCCACCTCCGACGTCTCATTGTTGAATCTCCATCATTTTTCGATGGTTAAACGATTAAACCTCCCAGCGTTTCAAACGGTTGAAACTGAATCCACATTTTCTAATTTTCTTTCAAGATGGTGGACATCTCCCATTTTTCATCATTTTTCGATGGGAAACATCCCGGAGATCGACATCTCCTGGGTCTCCGCACTCTGCAGAGTGAGGCCCAGGCACAGCGATGCCAGCGTCTCCGCTTGCATGGGACGGATGGGTGAAGTCACGGTCACAATCCTGGGGCCACGGGGGGAAGGGATGTCTATGCTATAGTTTTTGATCCATCTACATTTAAAAATATTGATGTTAAACAACCAACATTATCTTGAGTTGGGATTTTCAAAACAAAAAATATGTAAAAACCTCGACCAACGAGATGGGGCGGATGGTGCCATGGATAAACCCAGTTGCCTGGGTCCAGTTGATCACTGTGTGGAGACAGCTTGCCTGCAGTTTTGCCCCATTTGATGGACATACCCACATGTGCCAGTGCCTGTGGAGGATACGCGCTGTTTGCTCCGCCTCCAATGTCAGCGAAACAAACATCATCTCTGGGGTAAGTTTGACGTGGGCCATGTGGAAAGACATCACAATGAGGGATGGGCTATTCCAATTCCTCATCCTTGATCGCCATCCTTCTACCACTTATGATTCTCCGTTTGCCTTTTGAATCCTTTGAACCCTTTTGAACTCTTTTAAATAGGTTGTAGAAGGTGAAACTTTGGCGCAAGATTGGTGAAACGTTGGTCCGGCTGATTGACAAAACTTTACCAACCCAATGGGTTATACCCCCAGTTATATATTTATATATGTGCATATATATATATAATATGTTTGTATATGGAATATCCCCACGTTTACATGGGATGAACTATGGTTTCTATAAATAATATGGATTATAAACCATGGATCCCAAGTGGGGTCCGGACATCCAGTTGGTGGAGGGTAAACATCCCTTCAGTAATTACATGACATATACAGTGTTTCATAGGAATTCCAATAGTTCCCAATTGGTGCAGGATTTTGCAACCGATGATTTGGGTATCAAAACCCTGGCACCCCGGATGTATATGGATGTAGCTGGTATAGCTGGATGGCTATTCCCACAGTCATATGATAGATATTGATAGATTATGATAATAGTAACCATATGTCCAGATTGCCATAGCGTATGAAAGATTCTGAAAGATTATCATATCATGGGGATGAAAGATTATCCCATATTATGATCCATAATCTATCATATGGGATTATCACAAATGATTAATGTTACCCATGAATGATATAAAATAATCTATCACATTACCTATTGATTAATCGAAGGAAGCTTAGAAGTCAAACTTCCGACAATATGGACAGATGGAAAAGCAGGGGTGGAAAGAGTCAGAGAAGAGAAGAAGAAGAGAGAAGATCAGAGAAGAGAAAGAGAAAGAGTCAGAAGAAAGAAGATGCAGGCGCACGAAAAGGTAGAAATGGCGAAACACTGTGTTTTTTCCAATGATTTGTGGATCTGGCGGGTCGAAAAATAGGCTCGCTATTTGGCGGTTGCAGAGCCAGCTGGCCAGATGAGAGATGAAAAATTGCACACAGTTGTGGCGCGAAGCACATTTCGAAGTCAAAATGCACAAAGCACCTCAGCATCGGAGCACGTTTAGATACTTTTAAACTGTTAGAAGTTGAGATGTCGAGACAGTGCACGCCGTTGTGGCGCGAAGCACATTCCCAAGTCAACATGTATACAAAGCACACCATGCTCGGAGCACTTTTGGAAGTTGTGATGTCGAAAAAGTGCACGCCGTGGTGGCGCAAAGCACATTTCCAAGCCAAAATGTACAAAGCACACCATGCTCGGAACACTTTTGGAAGTTGAGATGTCGAAAAAGTGTACACCGTTGTGGCGCGCAGCAGATTTCCAAGTCAAAATGTTAAAAGCACTACATGCTTGGGATGGCTTTTGAAGATTCAGATGTGGTTTTGCGTGGCAGGCGCAAAGGATTCTGCACCTTGCCAGAAGTGAACAAAACGCGAGGGTTTTGTGACATTTTCAAAAACGATGGCAGGTGTGGGACATTTGAAGAGGATCTGAAAAGATACATTTTTCGTGGCAGGCGCAGTACAAGAGACATGTTCATCAGAGATGTTAGGAGGTCAGGGCGCTGATTTCCTGAGAAGGGGGTTGCATTTTGGAGCAACAGATCTGCAGGTTTGCTAAGATGATTTTGCGTAACAGGTGCAGCACTTCATATGACTTGGCATCAATTTATCGCGGCAGGCGCAATACTTTAGAGACATAGGCCGGAAGAATCGCAAAACGCATTGGTACGAGGCCGTCAGCTCTGCACTCAACTTTCTATTTTTGAGGGAAGTCTCGCAGAATTGTTTCGTTTTTGCTGTTGTCAACTTCAAAAAATTGAGGAAGTCTCGCAGACTTGCTTCGTTTTTGACGTTATCAAGTTCAAAAGTTGACGAAGTCTCGCAGAATTGCTTCATTTTTCATGTTGTCACCTTCGAAAATGGAGGCAGCCTTGCAGAATAGCTTCGTTTTCAAACTTGCAGATAGATAGAAAGATGGATGGATGGATGGATGGATAGATAGATAGATAGATAGTTAGATAGTTAGACAGATAGTTAGATAGATAGATAGACAACTACAACTGCAACTACAACTACACCACCACTACAGCTACAAATACAAGTAAACTACAAGACAGTACGCTAATTGCACTACACTAATTACACTACACTACACTATGCTACGCTACACGGCACTAATTACAGTACAACTACAACTATAACTATAACTAGAACTACTAGTACTACAGCTACAGCTACAACTACACTATATTGCACTACACTAATTGCTTTACACTACGCTAGACTACAACCACAACTACAACTACAAACTACAACTGCAACTGCACAACACTACGCTACACTAATTACACTACACTACAACTACAAGTACAGCTGCAGCTACAGCTACAGCTACATTGCACTACGCTCCACTAATTACACTACACTACGCTCCACTGACTCCACTCCACTCCACTCCACTCCACTCCACTGCGCTACACTACACTACACTACAGTAGACTACACTACGCTACACTAAATACAGCAACAACTACAGCTACTACTGCAGCTACACCACTTTACACTACACCGCTTTACACTACACTACACTAGACTACGCTACACTGAAGCACACAACACTACAGCACACTACACTACACTACATTACATTACACTACACTCATTACACCACACCACAACTACAACTGAAACTACGGCTCCACTACACTACAACTACAACTACAGCTGCACTACACCACGCTACATCCAGCAGTTGTGGGAGAGGTGACCACTGCAACCATTGCAACCACTCCAAGAAACACAACTCCAATCACCTTTCGGTCCATCAGTGAATTGGCTCTGCCATTCGTGATTCACAACAACCAGCCTCTCCTACAAGTTTCCCATTTTTGAAACTTTCGCCACCGCCTTGTGCGGTAATACTGGTCGAAGGAAGTTTAGAAGTCAAACTTCCGACAGTATGGACAGATGAAAGGCAGAGATGGGAACAGTCAGAGAAGAGAAGACAAGAAGAAGATCAAAGAAGAGAAATTCAGAAGAAAGAAGATCCAGGTGCGCGAAAAGGTAGGAAAGTCACGATTCACTGTGTTTTTCCAATGACTTGTGGCTCCGGAGGGTCGAAAAATAGGCTCGCTAAAGCGGCGGGTGCGGAGCCATGTGGCCAGATGAGAGATGAAAAGTTGCACGGCGTTTCTGGCGCGAAGCACATTTGCAAGTGAAAAAGCTTAAACCGATATAGATAGATAGATAGGTAGATAGATAGATAGGTAGATAGATAGATGGATAGAAAGACAGATAGATAGAGAGATAGAAAGACAGATAGATAGGATAGGATAGGCTAGGAAAGGATAGGATAGGATAGGATAAGATAGGATAGGATAGATAAGATAGATAAGTTGGATAGATAGAAAGATAGATAGATAGACAGATAGATAGATAGCTAGATAGCTAGGTAGATAGCCAGATAGCTGGATAGCTAGAAAGCTCGATAGCTGGACAACTACAACTGCAACTGCAACTACAACCAAACAAAAGTGCCACTGCAACTACAAATGCAAAAGCCAAAAATACAGTACAGTACGCTAATTCCACTACACTACACTAAGTAGACTTGACTACACTAATTACACTACACTACACTAATCACACTACACTACACTAATAGTGACAGCACACTACACTACATTACACCACACTACACTAGACTACAGCTACAGCTACAAATACACTACGCTACATTCTACAACACCACGCTACACTAGTTACACTGCACTACAACTACAACTACAGCTACAACGACCACTACAACTACCACTACAGCTACAACTACCACTACAACTACCACTACAACTACCACTACAACTATAACAGCAACAACAACAACGACGACATCGACATCGACATCGACATCAACATCAACAGCAACAACATCAACAACAACAACAGCAACAACAACAACAACAACAACACTACAACTGCAGCTACAACTGCAGCTACAAGTACAACTTCACTACAACCACACTACAACTACAAGTACACTGCAACTACCACTACACTACACTAGACTTCAACTACAACTACAACTGCAGCACCACACTACATCCTGCAGTTGTGGGTGAGGTGACCACTGCAACCACTGCCACCTTTGGGTCCATCAATGGATTCGCTCTGCCATCCATGCATCACAACAACTCACCTCTCCTATAGTTTCCTATCTTTGAAACTTCCGCCACCGCCTTGTGCGGCACTACTGGTATTAATATATAACCATCCCATAATACCTAGACGATCTATCATAACATATAGATCATATAGATGATTATCGTATTGATCATATTACCTAATGACTAATCTATTACCTAACGATATTAATCACATGGAAAAATCATGTTACGGCAATTGTTGATCCTCTTGGTAATTATCCCACATACTGTAATCCCATATATCACCCATTCATAGTATAGATTATCTATCATATTACCGTTACCTATTGACTAATATTAATAGATAATAGGGTCAAATAGGTAACATTGACCCATCCCCATGTTGTCCCGCCTGCACCCCAAGGCGTCCAGCCGCTGCCAGCATTCGTGCCAAGCCGCTGGCTGAGAGCTGGCGATCCAGGCCCTACCGTTGAAACGTCGGGCCAACGTCGCCAAAAGCCCCGGGAAAAATGGGATGAACTAGATGAACTAGCAGGAGAACCATCAAGAATCATCGAAAACTACGTATGGAAAACACATGGAAAAACATCAACATTGAAGGACAGATATGCAACTACTATGCCAACAGGATGCAACAATCATGCAAAACCCATGGAAACAAATCCTGTACAACATCATCATTTCCAGTTGCATTTTTTTGAAACGCCATCGGCGGATTTCATAAATTGAATTGCCGGCAAATTTGAACTCGAAGAAACATGCATCATTCTCGTTGGGTCCTTCTCTAACAGCATTCCCAACCACGGCTGCAGCCTTGGCAAAATAAGTCACATGGGCAACCAAGGCTTTCTCCAGTTCATTGGGATGACGGGAACATCTGCCTGTTTGCCGTACATTTTCCCTTAAACCAATCCAGTGAACGACATACAATCCCGTACAATCCCCAATTCTTGGCCTTGGCACACGCGAGCAAAGGATGGCAAATGACTGGAACACCATTTCAACTACTCACAATAGGGCAACCACTGAGGAATATCCAAGCGGAGTGCAGCGCACGACTCCAGGACCTTGCAAAAAAGACCATGGTGAAGATGAAAATAGATGAAAACGACTCCGAGTTCTCAGCAAGTCTCGTCCATGAAACATGGCGGCCATGGCGCAACATCTAGGTTTGTCTGAAAATAGGGTACCCCAAATGTTTCTTCATCGTTTTCCCATGTTTTCCCTATCAAAGTGGCCATTTGGGCCCCGGAAATGCTCGCCTCCACAGACTGGGCTGCCTAAGTGACAGGTGCTCCTCTGTTTGGTGCCCCGCAGATAGTGATAGGCTGAGCTAGGCTAACTGTTGGGTTAGGGGTGGATTTATGGAACTGGTTGATTGGCTTTACATATGTTTATGCATCAACTTACAACTGGGACGCACCAGCTTGTACGAATGCCAGAAACCGCTGAGAGACAAGGCTGTAAGATTCGTTCCCAAGCTAACCAGCGCAGCAGAACAGAGAGGAGCATATGGAAGACCAGCTTCCTTAGAAACAACGAAGCTGTAAACTCCCCCAGCAGCGGCTGATTTTACACCTGGGACCCAAGCGGCACATGCACGCATGGCTGCCACCTTGGGGCGTTGATCGACAGTTGGGGAATTGAGTCCATCTATTTCCCACTTTGCACCTCCGCCAGTTGAGTTCCAGACAAGCTCACGTGTTTCCAATTCATTTGCCGAGAGAGCAATCTTTTTGCAAAGAAGCTCCAAGTACTGCAAAACCTGTGCAACTTTAAAGACAGGCAAATATGCGATGTTGCTCTGTTGATTCACAGGGAATTGTGCCTCTGCTGTTGCATTTGCAGCCAGTTTCTCCGCAAAGGGTGCTGCTGCCTGGGTTGCTGACAAGCCAAAGATTCGCTGTGTCTGTCCAAAAATAGGATACCCTCTCGTAAACTAGCTACGGAAAATGTCCTATTTACAATCATTTATAGATGATTTACCTAATAAACACACACACACATATATATATATATGTATATATTTATAAACATATATAAACGTGGTCTTTCTATACTAGTTATGGTAAATTACCAGAGGCTATCTCCTCCAAATCCAGCAATCCCAGAAGTTTCTGCGCTTCACCTCAACCGCTTCGAGGGCTTCTGCAGCTTCCCTGGAAGATGCTACAGCCTGGACATTGATGAATTTTCCATGGAAAACCATGGTTCTGGCTCCTCCCAAAATTTGTCTATGGGCGGATCTCCGGTCACTTGTCCGCATTCTTCCCTACAAATTCTGGGACCAATGTTATTGCAAGCAGCCACTTGAAGGTTGCTAAGGCAAACACTTTTTTCAGGAAATCAGCAAGCTCTAGATCCGTCCTCATCAAAGCACTTCTCGCTTTTCCTTTTCTAGAAATAGATCAAGTCGACTTCTTGACTAGGTCTGAAACAACTTTTATCTTACATCAACTTAGATACATCGAAAGCTCATGCTTATTCATGGCAAACACACTGTGGGTATTTATTTGTTGCAACCATTGCAGTCCCAAACATCTCCACATCAACGCCACGTCCTGGGAGATCTCCAAGAGCCCAGTAGGCTCCGAAACTCGGTGCCAGCTGTGCCAGTTCCAGCGACCTGTGCCAGTGATGTCATGAGCAACCTAAAATCGAATGGTTTACCATGGTTTATTGCTAAGCGGGAGCAACATGGAGCAACGTGTATGTGTGTGTGTATGTGTGGGTGGGTGTGTGTGTGTGTTTTTTTGCGGGGAGAAAACAACTTGAGTGATCTAGTATGATATAGTCGATATATGCAAATAGATCCGAATGGTATCAAATGGAACAAAAAATCGAGCAGAAAACCAGCTTGCAAACAACTTGGCAAATCGGAAAGTCCCTCACCCTCCGCCCCGGCACCTCGACCGGAGGTGCTTCTGAGGCTGTGGCTACCGCCGGTGTTCCTTCGACAGATTTCGACTGACAGCTACAGCTTCACTGTCAAAAACTGCCATGCAAAGTAGTATTCGAAGTCATCTCAAAACCGCGGCAAAGACTTAGCAGTTGGTAGCTTTTCACATCTTTTCATACTCATAAATCACAACATCTCAGAACTCATAACCCACTTTTTGTGTGCCATGCGCAGCCCGAAAAATTGCCTTGCTGCCCGTGCCTTTGCACAAGACCTCCCAAGGAGTGCCTGCTACAACCGCCTGCACCTCAACTGAGCAATGTTCAATCCCCCCTTTCCAACTGGTTGGTTCATGGATTGCCATATAATTGCGATAGTCCCCAACAAATTGGGCAATATGTTATATATATATAATATTATATAATATAACGATTATCACCCAATCTAGTTATTATAGATAATCCCAATTATAATGCCAAGGGGTGGATAATTATATAATATATATAATTTTTTGGGCAATTTTTTTACCCCCGAACTGATCATCAACCAGCAGGAGTTCTGCAGTTCCTGCACTGCTCAGCTCGCAGCACGTTCCACATCATCCGCACCACGGCTACTCAGCGCAGAGTTGAGCACCTCTTGACTGAAGCTGGTGAAATTCATTGGATTCTTAGTGAAATTCACAGGCCATGCGGAAACTATGGGAAGCAATGGTGATTTCCTAAACTTGTGGCCAAACATTGAGGATCTTACAGGATTGGGTTGAATGAACATTTTGTCGGAAAGCCTTCGGAAACCATAGTCATGTGGTAAACCAGTGCCATAAACCTACAATTTGGGGATGGTTGGAATCCCACCCATTTATATCATTTATGGCAGACTTGGGAATAGCTTGCTATTGGGTCACATTCAGTGGTGGTTTCCCATCAATTTCGCTTGCTCCGATTCCGGGATGTGATCGAATTCTTGTGGCTGACTTTTCCTTCCAGTGGCGACCTTTGGAGACAGAACTTTGTAACAGAACATGCTCACATCACTCACAGTAACTTGAAAACTTCCCAGCCCAATAAGAATAATAACCACTAAAAATATCTATTAATGGTTAATGGTTAACCACTATTAATCAATATTAATCATCTAACCCTCCAACCCCCCCAACCGGGTGGGAATTTCCCCTGCCTCGATAGCCCGCTCTGACAGGCACTTCACCAAACCTGGCGCTGACAGCGCCGCCTGGTTGGAGAGATCCCCGCCGTCCCCGTCGTGAAAATTCGTGAAGATGATGATCCATTGCGGGGGTTGCCTATTTTCAGACAAACTCATGTAACTTACATGGTTTCTGCTTCAGAGATTGCACAAAAAGATCATCGATCGATCATCTAGTTGTGACTTTGAAAATCCTTGAATGGATTCCAAACCCTTGCTGACCAATTGGAAAAGTCGAGCCTGGAAGGTCTGGAGAATCTCCGTGGTATCGGTGAATTCCAGAAGCAGCTCCTACAGCTTTTCAAGGCGCGGAATGACTACCTGCCATTGGCCTGCCATCCAAGATAATCCACATGCGGTTGTCTCAAAATGTGGAACCCCATTCCATCGCATGGTTTAGCAGGGGGCCTATCTCCCCACTCAGGTGAACACATCGAATATACACACCTTGTAGTGCCATACTTCTGTCGCCGCAAGTCACTATGCGCATGCGTGTCCTCAATCCTTTTGGCAATTGCTTCAGCAAACTCCGTGTGTTGGCTCCAGAAGTCCTGGTCAGTTTGCCAAGCATCCAATATTTAGGGTTTGTCTAAACATCGGCCATGATTAAAACCTCATTTTCCCCATGTGAATGGTGTCTTGGGGTAATAACACCATTTTCAGACACACCCTATTATCATATTGATTCATCTTGTTGGTGTATATATGTATATATACATATACATATATGTACGTATGTGCATATGTATGTGTATATATATATACACATCAACATCTACTGTAAATCTATATGTAGCTGTATGCCATCATTAGTATCTCATGTACCTCTATTTTTGATGACTCAGCTCGCATACTACTCCGTATGCATATATAAATATATACACGTAGTGCATGTACATATTTCTCATATCTCACTTAGTATACACACATGTCCAACTTGGAAATTGCGACCTCCGATCCGTGCCAGATTTCCAAGATCTGTGCCAAAGTGTCGGACCTGGCTGGGATTGGTTCGTGCTTTCGATGCTGAAGCCGTTTGTCAATTGGTATCAGCATCATCATCATCATCATCATCATCACAATCATCAACAACATCATCAACATCACCAACATCATCACCGTCACCATCACCATCACCATCATCACCATCATCATCATCATCACCATCATCACAATCATCAACAACATCATCAACATCACCAACATCATCACCGTCACCATCACCATCACCATCACCATCATCACCATCATGAATCATCATCATCATCATCATCACCATCATCAACAACATCATCAACATCACCAACATCATCACCGTCACCATCACCATCACCATCACCATCATCACCATCATCATCATCACCATCATCATGATCATCATCACCATCATCACAGTCATCAACAACATCATCAACATCACCAACATCATCACCGTCACCATCACCATCACCATTATCACCATCATCACCATCATCACCATCATCATCATCATCATCATGATCATCATCACCATCATCACAATCATCAACAACATCATCAACATCACCAACATCATCATCAACAGCATCATCAACAACATCATCAACATCATCATCGTCATCATCATCAAGATCAAGAACAACATCATGATCATTGTCATGATCATAATCATGATGATGATGATGATCATGATGATGATGATGATGATCATCATCATCACCATCACCATCATCATCACCATCACCATCACCATCACCATCACCATCATCATCATCATCATCATCATCCTCATCCTCATCCTCACATTGAGGGGGAACAACAAGACATTGAAACACTATGAACTTAAACACCCTCTGATTATACCGTAGGTATAGAAAATGGGTCATTTATAGGGCCATTTATAGATGGCCTATGACGGCTGATGATGATTTACCTGTTAAAAAAATGAAAAATGATGTTTTTTCATTGCAAACTGTGAAATGACCCGAGGGTATCCAGGAAGCATCTGAACTGTGCTGAACTATGCTGAACTGAGCTTTCAGGCTGACAATACTGCACCGACTCTGCCAGGTCCTGCAAAGACAAGCAACGGACCCGCAAATATGTTGCTTTTTAGATACAGCCATTCAGATCCATTCAGTCATTCATTTTTTTTGGCAGTCAATTGAGTCAACATGTCTTTTTCCAGCCATTTCCAGCAACTTTTGCTCCTGAATCACCAACTCTTGTAGCTCTTCAAGTTCGCCAGTCCAATGTGGCAAGGAACCCTTCGCCTGACGAGGTTGCTGCCACCATACAGAGGCACCATTGTTGACACATGTTAACATCACCAATTTCCAGCCCGTTTGGCCTTGTGGCCATCATGTTCCAAAAAATCAGGTTGCAGCAACCCTGGTTGCTGTGATATAAAGATTGCTCATCATGATGCACCATTCGCACCATCCAAGCAATGCTCTCAGCTACACCAGGATCTGGATCGTCGCCTCCTCCTTCACACAGGTGAGGACCTCTGAGAGCTGGATCAAACGTTGCCTGATGGTGAAACAGCTCCATGGCACGTGAGTTTTGCAGTCGCAGCTTGCAGTGATACAGTACTTCATACAACATATAGAAACACTTTGGCAATTCAATAAGCTGGAAATCCGTAGCCAAAAAATAGGTGCATCATCGATTCCGAAGATATGAAATGAATTCACACACGTTCTGTTTTTTTGTTTGATTACACACCTAGATTTTCATCGGGTAGCTCTGGTGGACGCATCCTGTAGCTTGAGCTCCCGGCAAGCTCAACTCTGATGATGCTGACAACATGCTCCAGAGTTTCTGCACCTTGCGAGCCCATGGGATCCACGGGAATCCCGGTCACCAAACTGCTCGACTCACCAGCAAAAAAAAAGGATGAAACCATATGAAACCACTGGAAAACCATCATAGATCTGGATATACCTGGATAAGTTAATTCATGCCCTCCAATAAACCATGCTTTGGCAGGGGATTCACACATTTTGGGACCATACAATGGGGCTGTTTAATATTAGGGATATGGGATTTTGTTTACTTCAGTAGCCGGAAATGAGGCCATTTTTGGATACCTTCCAGTAAACTAACAGTTACTGACATAGATGTGGAAAACCCACCATGAAAGTAGCGTAGATCATGTTCGAAACAGTTCGAAACAGGCAACAATTTGACTTGACATGGCTTTGTCTTTGAAGTCGGCGAGCCAAAAAATTCAGTGGGCCACCCATCATTTTCACTATATGTATATTTCATTCATGTTCACTTTTCACCATACAAAAACGACATTTATTGGGGAGTCTCCCTCATTTTCAGACACCAACAATCCATCTCTTTTTGGCCCCCAGGATTTCACTCATCCATCGGCTCCATCCATGGGCCTGCTTCAGACCCCGAGCCAAGTGCGCAGTGGAAGACTTTGGCACCACCAAGCGTTGGATGGCCTTGGAGGGCGATCTGCCACAATGGGGTGACGCTCGACCAACTGTGGACCTATACAGCCTATACATAGTCATATATATATATACTACATATATATATACTACATATATATATATATTCATATAGAATATCATATAATATCAGATAACATCATATCATTATTCTATCATATCATATCTAACTAGGACATACTAGGAATATATCAGCAAATCTCCGAGTATCAGTGAGAATTGCATAGAGATTGATGGCATCAATGTTTGCAGCTTACAGATAAAAAATCCTGGCGATGGTGGGACGATTGGGCGTTTTAACTTCTACGGGCTATGTGGATAGGGGGTTAACATGGGTTAACAACGACAATGCGAAGAGAAGCCACATGAAGCAACGTTCAACCGGAGGATACCAGCTTTGCTTAGCATTCTTGGTGATTTTGTTTAAAAGTCAATCGAATGATCTCTATACATCTCTATACTTGAGGCCCAAGGGGGGGTGAACGAAAGCCAAGGTTCATATGAGCATGGAAACATGATGGGATTTTGATGGGATTTGGATATGCTGAATACAGATTGCCTAGAGACCTGGCAGGATTTGAGCCGTGACCATCTGCTTCCAACACCGCCCAAAATGCCCTGGGAGCTTACGGGGGGGAGGGGGGGTTCGAGTGAAACATCACTGTGTTGGACTCGGACCTGCCACTCCCCTTGCTGAAGCAAGAGTAACTCCAGCTAGCTACCGCTAGCATTCGCGATAATGCAACTAAGTTCAACTAATGATTTACATCCCCAATTCCCACGAGGGCACAATCTGGGCTCCCCAGGCCCACAGAAAAACGATCAACTCCTCCGCTCTGAGGAGATGGAAGCGGTTGCCAATGAAATCAAAGACCTCAAGCGGTAATGAAGCTGTCACAACGGGGAACCAAAAGCTGTTGAAGAGGACCAAAGAATACCAAAGAAATCATTAAACAATCAGGAAACCAACGTGTTGAGCATGTGTTTACCATCCGTTAGACTTAGTTGTTAGATGTTATTTGTGACATACGGACATACCCTGCAGATGTTCCCCTTATCCACTTTTCACCTGACAGTGGACACTTTCCATTTTGACAGGAATAAATTTCTACAGGTTGGAATGCCAAACATTCGAGATCGCCTTAGCTATTGCCTCCTGGAAACTGGTCAAAGTAGAAGGAAGGCGTGAATGAGATTGATCTGAATACTTTGCTACCGAAGTACACACGTTCCGGCATAGATTCAAGTGGACCAAAGGAAAATAATACAACGTAAATGGATCAAATTAGATGAAATTGGGGGGGATCTTCTGTCTACTCCTGTATGCCAGGACTACACAAGTACACCCAGCTCTAAGGTCACGACCTCCTTCGTAAACACTGCCGTATTGACAATGTCGGGTGACAGTCCAAGCGACCTTTGCACACCAGGGGGTCCAACATCTGCGGTGTGTTCCATGACATCTCCAAGGTCGGCCGGGACTTGGCGCACGGCACAGCTAAGCTCAGAATCTGTTGAATCGTGACTGCCCCTGTGGGATGCTCCTTGGCCGTCGGATGAAGAACAGCACAGGCCCTCTACAGCTGGAGTAGCATCAGCATGCGTCGCCTTCTCCTGTTCAAGCATGCGTAGCCACTTCACAAGCAGTTCCCGAATCACTTCTTCCCGGTCCTTGGCAGATCGTCTTCTGCGTCAAATGATCGAAAGGAAACGTCCAATGGTCCAACGGAGTCGACAGTCTAAGTGCTGAACTTCTTCTTTCATTGGTACGCGGCAAAGGGTCGCCACAATCGGCGGGATGTGACTGGGCGACCATTATGGCTTTGTCCAAAATGGGCTGGCTACCCCAAATCCATCATTTTCCAATGGCTTCCGTATTAAAATACACTAAAACATGTATAACATTTTTTTGGAGATTTTGAGGGTATCAACAGGTGACTTCATACGCTGAAAACATGGCACCAGCACTGGGAGCTCAACTTCGGTTCAAGGCTTTGGAGGACTTCCATGACCCGACGGGCGAGTGCCTGAAAAACAACAAAGCACGAGTTCAATCAATGAGGTGCCAATTTTATCCAGTTTTATCGAATTTTCATAGTAATTTATCACAACTGATCACTAAGTTGGTGGTAAGTGGCAACCCCCAGATTCATGAACTGGAGGGTTATGAATCCGGGGATTGGCATGCTATTTGCACTGCACTTCTTGCGAACTTGACAACAGGTCTTTGAATAGTCGAACAAACTGCCCCTGATTTTGCACGCCGCGAATGCTCCAACACAATAGGTGAGACCAAAATGGAACGAGCTATGCTTCATCCAGATTGATGTCTTCCTCCTCTTGCACCACCTCGAAACCCTGTGCAGCATGGCACAGCAAGGTTCTACGCTGTCTAGAGGCTGCCAGGTAAAGATTGAGCACCCTAAGACCTAACCTTGACATCAAAATAGCAATCTGCAGTGCCATGGACCAGCCTCTGCTGCCTCCTCATTCTCCAAGTTCTCCTGTCCCAAGAATGAAGGCATCTCCAAAAGCCAGGAAACAACAACAAAAACATACAAAAACCAAGGAATCACAATGCATCACTTAAGTGTGTAGACTCATTGCATCTTCTGATCGTTATGTCGACTCAGCTTACCTTTTGGGCGAAAATCGGATTCTCAAATATTCTCTCCTTAGTGCCTAATCAATTGGGGTGCCCCATGTCCTCCATTTTTTCTGGCCGCTTGCCAACAGGGTCGACTCGCCTGGAAGTACTTCGCCTCAGCCAACGGGGGCACTGACTGTGATGGCGCGTGATGAGATACACAAAAGACATCCAAAGACATTCTTACACCGGTACGGACATAAAGTCTAAAATCTGCCCACGGACCAGAATCATTCCAGGCAAGACACTTTCCATCTCTGATGGAAGCTTTGGGTAGCTCAGCATCTGGTATCACCGCTGCCAGGACCTTTGCAGCTAATGCTTCAGCATTTAGTCCAGTGGCCGCCAGGAAGGTGGGTGGAGCCTTGCCGTTGGTTGCCATGACCACCGGTGGCTTTTCCCGGAATCCAAAGCGCTGGGCCAAGGTCCGTTTCCCTTTCTTGGTCTCGATGGGGTGCCAGCAATGCACTCGGGCCACACGCACCCCGCGTGGCCGAAGGACTTCGGCAGCCGCCTCCAAGACTCGGGGAGGCTTGGTGGCACTTTTGTTGGTGATACACGATACCAACCAAGCGGTGCCACCAAAGAAGATGTCTTTCACCTGCTCAGAGTCATCAGCAGGTACCAAACGAACCAGAGGATCAACCCACTCTTTGGCCGTGAGAAAGAAAGCAGCGATGGGAGGACCAGTCATAACCACCAAGAAGAACATACTGAGCCAAGCTCGCCAGCGGTGCAAGTTCGCTGGCTCCTCGTCCAAATCGCGGTTGATTTTGGCATACTCTTCTTCAAAGGTGCTGTCGGAGTCTCTCATTTCAAGAGGGTCGAAGCTACAAGCAGAGCCACATGGTCCACAGGTCGCTTGATGCCTTGATCGGAGTCCAGAAGACACTAGCTCAAACACCTCGTCAGGGCTATGCGGAATCATGGAAGCGGCTGAGCCTAGACTTTGTAGACTTCTACAGTTTCTCCTTTTCATGGGTCAATGTCTAAGTGCTTTCTAGTCTTGTCTTGACATGCTTTAAGGCAGCAGCTCTTGATTGCTCTTGCAGAGATTCGACCCCGAAGTGCATTCCCAGAATGAGTTTTGACCGTGACACCTCTGTCCATCAGATTTCAACAAAGGAACTTGTCAAACCACATGCTGTCGTGATCTGTGGGGTGTGGCAACAAATCTCGATATTTGACCTGCACATGTTGCTGGGGGTTCGCCCTCACCCCTGCCATGGCCATGCCTCAGAGTCCGTGCTCTCCAACTTGGGCATCTCTTTCTCTTCATTCTCTTCATCCGCATCACTGGAGCTGCTTTCTGCCTTTTCTCCGTCCTTGTCATCGACTTTGGTATCTTTGGTCACGGGCACTTGCTCCTTGAAGTCGACCTCCTTGTCCTTTTCGTGCACAAATGTGTACTCCTCTTATCTTCCGCGCTTGACATGATGCTGTCGCACAGGCCAATGGATTCAATGGAGCGGCTTGTTGCCAAATGAGCTTGGCATAAACATCTTTATGCTAGTGTAGCAACCAAGTAGAAAAGAACCTGCCAAACTGCATCATGGTCCTTTGACCTGGGAACACCAATGCTTCTCTTTCTTATGAATCTGTTTCCAAGCACAGTTCCAACAGGTTCCAACACAGAAAAAACTGTGACTCAAGCATCGCTTTTCCATTTCGCTGAGAAAGCCAAAGCTGCAGCTAGTTGAAACACAAGGAATGGAGTCTCGGAGTCTCTGTTCAGTCTCGCGTCAAACTGGGCAAAATGCAGTTGCTGCTGGAAATTTGCACCTGGAAGATCGTCTCTGACTTCATCCCTCGTTTTCGGAAGGCATCAAGTACACTCACCACCACCTGGACATCTGAAGACAGATGGAACAGTGGCAACATGTGGTTCAACATTGTGGTTCAACATTGTGGTTCAACAAACGAGGAATTTGAAGAGTGGCAGCAACAACAGCCATCCATTCTGTCGATTTTGGATCATGTCGTCCAAAATTTGCCCATGTCAGCTGCATCCTCTACATGGTAAAACCGGCTTAAAAACAGCTCTTCACCCACCCTCTGAGCCTCTGGAGTGAGGGGTTCCGAAGAGTTCACAACTCTTCTGGCAGCCGACTTCCAGAAGACCGTATCCTAATGCTCAAGGTCTTTGTGCTTGTCATGCAAACACACACACACACACGCACACGCGTCACACACACACACACACACACGCGCACGTCACACACACACACACACGCATATATATATATATATATGTCTATATGCACATATATATATAAATAATGTATATCCAAAAATGAATACATATACATGTACATACATACATGCATACATAACATAACAAAACAAAACAAACAAAACATAACAAAACATAACATAACATAACCACACATACATACATACATACATACATACATACATACATACATACATACATACATACATACATACATACATACATACATACATACATACATACATACATACATACATACATACATACATACATACATACATACATACATACATACATACATACATACATACATACATACATACATACATACATACATACATACATACATACATACATACATACATACATACATACATACATACATACATACATACATACATACATACATACATACATACATACATACATACATACATACATACAGTACATACATTACATACATTACATACATTACATACATTACATACATTACATACATTATACATTATACATTACATACATTACATACATTACACATTACATACATACATACATACATACATTACATACATACATACATTACATACATCCCATGCATACATGCATACATGCGTACATGCAACCTGCATACATTCATACATACTACATACGTACATACGTACATACGTACATACGTACGTACGTACAGTACGTACGTACATATATTACATACATACATACATACTCATCATACCATACATTACATACCATACATTACATACCATACATTACATACCATACATTACATACCATACATTACATACCATACATAACATACCATACATAACATACCATACATACATACCATACATACATACCATACATACATACATACATACATACATACCATACATACATGCATGCATGCACGCATACATACGTACGTACATACATACAAACATTACATACATTACATACATTACATACATTACATACATTACATACATTACATACATTACATACATTACATACATTACATACATTACATACATTACATACATTACATACATTACATACATTACATGCATACATACATACATACATACATACATACATACATACATACATACATACATACATACATACATACATACATACATAACATACATACATACATAACATAACATACCATACCATAACATAACACACATACATACATACATTACATACATACATACATCGCATAACATAACAAAACAAAACATAACATAACATAACAAAACAAAACAAAACATAACATAACCACACATACATACATACATACATACATACATACTTACTTACTTACTTACTTACTTACATACAAACATACAAACATACATTACATACATTACATACATTACATACATTACATACATTACATACATTACATACATTACATACATTACATACATACATGCATACATGCATACATGCATACATAAATACAATCGTGCAAGCATACATGCATACATGCATACATACGTACATACGTACATACGTACATACGTACATACGTACATACGTACATACGTACATACGTACATACGTACATACATTACATTACATTACATTACAGTACATTACATTACATTACATTACATTACATTACATTACATACATTACATTACATTACATTACATTACATTACATTACATTACATTACATTACATTACATTACATTACATACATTACATTACATTACATTACATTACATTACATTAGATTAGATTACATTACATACATTACATACATTACATACATTACATACATTACATACATACATAACATAACATAACATAACATAACATACATACATACATACATGCATACATACATACACATTACATCACTTCACATTATATATATATGATTATATATATATATGATTATATATATATGATTATATATATATGATTATATATATGATTACATATATATATATGATTATATATATATACGATTATATATGTATCATATTTATAGTTGAACGTGGTGCAATGTTGAAGATGGATTTTGGGTCCTTGATCTGCTGCTTGGCAAAAGTTGTAATGAAGAAGGACACCCGGCGAAGATCGAGCCTGCGTGCAGTTTCATCAGTTTCATTTGTTTGTTCCGGCTCAAGTTCAACATGAAGTATCTGATAGTATCTGCTTTCTTTTCTTCCTTTGATCCGTTTCGATCTTTTTATACACATCCAAATTGGGCCTGTCCATGTGCGAAGAAACAGTCTCCACAATCACATCCGAGAGGTCTTCTGCTGCTGCATGACCGACCTCATCCCAAAAATTTCTGCGCTGCCCGGAATGCAGTGGAGAATTTTCATGGCAATGCGGGTACCAAGGAATACACCTCCACCATCCAAAAACCGTCCATTTCTGCTGATCATCTCCAAGTCCCACCCGTCTGCCTCGCGACAATACACCACGGCTGCTGCTATGTCCTGGCGATCTACTGTGGAGCTTTTTGGTGGAGGAACATGATTGGAGAATTATCCATAGGAAGATTTAGGAAAATGGGAGATAATATGATCATGGTCATTTACTGTGGAGGTATTAAATAAAAAAACGGAAAATGATCATTACCTCCAAATGCATCCAAATGCTAGGATGATTTGTCCCATGATGGAACATATTTGGGAAAATGATGCAATGATGGGATTTTAGGGATTGTGGAGGACCACCAAGGACACTTGAAGCACCCTTGAGACTGGAGGAGGTGGCAAAGGGCCTTGTGGAAGCAAACATGATCACAAACCACTGATAGCGTTCTTGTTGAGCAGAGATATCAAGCACGTGCTAACCCAACACTTGTGATGAGTACTGCGCTGTGTAGGCCGGTTGATTCAGCAGACTTACGAGCGCTCAAAAGTCTTTTTGAACGTCCGGAATTCTTGCTATGTGTCCCATTCAAGTGGAACCATATCCCATTTTTGACCCAAGCATCATCATCAGGTACAGTCGAGACATGCTATATCATGCTATGCTTCTATGGCAAATCTGCAAGCGTCCTTGGCCGGAATCATCCTCAAATTCTCATACAAGTGGCAAGATGCGATGGCCTTCAGGCGCACTTAATTGGATCCGACCCCTTTTGCTACCCCACATAGAAGAGAGTGCTGTACCTAGACCATGCTGTTCTTACATGTTTGTAACAACACATATGCATAAGACTTGTATAGTAGTATGATATTCTGTTGTTTGAATTATTATACAACATATCTACCCATATACAAAAATATACACAATTACATGATATACATATATATATAAGCTAGGAGTGAGTCCTCCTGACTTAAGAAAAAACAGCCACCAACCATATACAACTATTCACACATTGTTTCTCTAACAACATCCAACATATAAGCATTCATAACAGTATGCAACATCATCTGAAACATCAACTATTGGCTGGTTTAACCACAAAATATATCACATAAACTTTCGGGGGTAAAAAAGTCGGGAAGACTCCCTCATAGAAAAATAGTAAATAGAAAAGATAGATAACATAATTTTCACAATAAATTATTATGAAATTTATGAGATTAGTTTATTTATCTTTCAGTTTAAGCCTACCCCACTGAAGTCTAATTAGGCTTAGACGGTTCAAAAGTCGTTCCTTGTCATACTTAGTTTTATTTTGTTTCTTTTTCATAGTTGAATACAGCGGTTTTGTAAAGAATAAAGAAGTTAATGATAAGCACCATTTCAGGTATTCTTTTGTTTTAATTTTTTTTCTATATCCTCTGGAAATTTCATCTTCAATCCAGCTAATGTTATTGCTTCATTGTCATCTAGGTTTTTGCAGGCAATTTTGATCATTTCTTCTCAATAGAACTTGGCAACATTACTTTCTGTAAATCCTAATTCAACTATAGCTTTTTCGATTGTTGCTATTTCTTTTGGTTCTTGATATGGATTATTTGTTATAAAACCTTTTACATCCAACTCATTTACCATTGTCCTACTATTATAAGTTATAAGGTAGTATCCCTTTACGTAGTTTCAGATTTCGAAGCAACAAATATCAAATAACAATCATTCTAAGCAAAGAATATCAACTCAAAATCATTCAAAACATACATCTAAACCATATTATTAGAATTATGATTATGTTAATGTCTCCAATCAAATATACCATCCCAATAGCTACATATTATATCTTTACAAATATATTGTATGAATACAATGTCATCGTGTGACATTTTATGCTTTGCTTTTCTCAAGAAATGATTTACAACAAATAGTATTGTATAGTAGTTATATACCATTGCCGTTTTATCTCCTCCCTCATTAATCAGCTCACCATTCTTTTTTACAACTTCTTTTTCCAGTATATTTTCATACATGTCTCTCATCCATTTGTGGTTGTCCTTGCCATATTCAGCAAACATATCTACATACATTATGTGGTCTTAACTCTTTGTTATTTTGATTACTTCCTCATACTTGGGATAAGGATTTTTAATAATAAATTTCATAAAGAAAGTTTTATCACGTGCCATATTTACCCTACTATTTGATATTACTATTCCTTTCGGTAGTTTAAGATACATATTTCTAATACTAGTATAATTAAAACTACAGTATGTTCTCTAATCAAATGTCTTCAAAATATATCAGTTGTCCAAACATTGTCACTTAAATACATTTTTATTCCTATCCATATTTACTAAATGGTCATCACTTCCTGTTATGTCAATGAAATACATCCACAGTAGATTTACAAAGGTCTAATTTCATAAAAGGTTCTCTTATACCGGAAGTATCCTTCTTTTTCTATTTGTAGATCCATAGTTTTTTTCATACAACTTCTTCCTGTCGTAAATATCTGACATAATAAAAACGATTAAAATGAAGTGATTATCTTTAAACATTTTTTCCCTACCTTATTCATCAGCTTATCTTTGTTCTCATAAAAACCTATTATTTCATTCATCTCTCTCACCTTCACAGTTTTAGGACTGTCAACACAGAAAGGCTTTGGCTTGTTGTGAGTAAAGTAGTAAAGCGTCGTTTCAATCTCACTAATCTCCAAAGCTATACCTTTCTCAATCACCCATTTCTCATTCCTCTTTGCTTTTGAACATCCATAACAGTATACATTATACTCACTGATGTCTTCACATAATTGAGGAGGCAACAAATGAAATAATGCAATCCTTGTATCATTTTTTTTCATATAGTTGCACTTGTTGCAGTAGCCATAGTTAAAAAGTTTAATCATATTTTCCATCATCATATACCTACTATTCTAAGATATTTTCCCTTTAACTAATTTAAGTTTTTTTAAAGAATCAATTATACTTTCAGCAATTCGTGCCTTAATAGGGGTCTATTGTATCCACTTAATGTATAATATGTTTGAATATTATTTTTCATCAATTGACTCTACTGTATATTCTCTTTGTAAAAAGTGCGATGTTCTTTCTTTTTCAGTAGTCGCCTTTTTCCTCAATATTTTAACTTTATCTCCCACCATTAATTCAGGATAAAGTCTATCCTTCTTTGCTCTTGAAGCTATGTTCACCTTTGCTCTTAACTCATTTTCTTTGTTCCTTGCTTTTTACGGAGTGAGTCCGGTTGCAGAGTGAACATCTCTTTATTATCATTATCATTATATGTATATAAGCATTATCTCTGTTAAGTAGTCTGTCCATTGTATATTATTCTTTCCTTTCTTTTCATCTGCCTCAACTCTTTTACAAAGTTTATCCTTAATAGTCCTGATTAGTCTTTCAGCAAAAGCAGGGTGCCCTCTTGTTCTATACAATTCCATGCCCTTACCTTCCACATACTCTTTAAAATCTTCACCTGCTATGGCTCTTTCATCATCAGTAAAAAATATTTTTTTGCGTTGTTCCCGTTTTTCTTGAGGCTTCTTTAGCTCCTTCATGGACATCCTCACCATTTTTGGTCTTAATCGGAACCACTACGAAACTATCCCCCAAACTGAAGTCCCGACTGCAGAAGAACTCGCATTGTTCTAAAATCAGGGTGTGATTTTGGTAAAGTGTGTATTTGATTTTAATTTTGGGCGAAGTCAAGGTCAGATTTTTGTAAATTCAAGGTCTGATTTTGGTAAAGTCGGGGTCTGATTTTGATTTTGAACAAAGTCAGTGTCTGATGTTGATGAGTGCAAGGCTGAATTTGGTTAAATTCTGTTCATTGTTAGTGGTTTTTTGTTGTCTAGATTCTCCCATGGCTCTATTGTGTCGTCTAGATGTCTCCCGTTGAGTTGTCTAGATGTCTCCATTGAAATGTTTACATGGCTAGATTTATATAATGGTCTTGGAAGGAATACCCCATAAATTTCATAATAATTTATTATGAAAATTATGTTTATCTATCTTTTCTATTTACTATTTTTCTATGAGGGAGTCTTCCCGACTTTTTTTAACCCCAAAAGTTTATGTGATATATTTTGTGGTTAAACCAGCCAATAGTTGATGTTTCAGATGATGTTGCATACTGCTATGAATGCTTATATGTTGGATGTTGTTAGAGAAAAATGTGTGAACAGTTGTATATGGTTGGTGGCTGGTTTTTTAAAAGTCGGGAGGCTTATATATATATAAATAATATAAATAGGGGGTTTCTCGTTCCTGACAATTCTCCTTCAACTTCATTCCATTCCATTCAACTCTCCAATGCTGGAGACGGTCAAATGTCAAATCGTGCTCCAACTTCCCAGACCTTCTGCAAATAGGCATGTAGCCGTGGGTCCAATCGAGCTTCCCGGCCTAACGTTGGGGCCGAGGGACCGGCCTTTTGGGGACTTTTGCTTTCCAAAATCATGGAAGATCTGGGCATATGCCAAGCTTTTGTACATGACATATCCGGAAATTTTCACAACTTGTGGGATGATTCATGGATTTCCTATACATACATAACTATAAACCCACCATTTGCAGTAAGACCAGTAAGCTCATGTGAGGTCACGGCGAGCTCAGCTAGCAGCTAGGACTCGAACGTGGCTCTTCCAACACCAATGCCAATAGAGATGCCATCCGATGTGGATTAAAGCAGTGGGCATTGTACTCCAGAAGTTCCCACAGACCAACCTGTCTGACCTGGCCAACCTGGCCAACCTGGCCAACCTGTCCCTGGCCGGTGGATGCATTTCTGGACCTAAACCATCCGATGTGCAAAGGATGGCCATTGTTGGGCTTCCCTCTCCGCAGCTTCCAGAGATTCCAGCGACACAAGCTGCTCCTCGTCGCACCGCGCATGGTCCACACAGGACCAGCTGCAGTGCAGACGCATCAGAAATGCCATGTTTTAGCTACCGCGGTTCTACGCTGGACAACGTGAGAAGAACTCACTGATTGCTGATTTCTCCTACTCGTGCTCACAAAAGAAAAGAAATCAAGCAGTATGCGCAGGGTATCAAGGACGTTTGAAGAATCAATGGTTGTCCAAAGAAGCATTCGATACTACTCAATCGTTGCCGCAAATCCCTGGCTGACTTGGGCTCGTAGCTTTGAAAGCTTAGCTCGCTCAAGCCCAAAACTGCAGTGGCAGAGCAGCGTCACAAAGGGCTGTACGCCAAATGCTGCAATGCTGCAATCAACATGCAGGACGCACGATACAAATCGATACGAGTGGTTGGCAAAGTACTTCAGATGTTCCACCAAAAACTTGCACATCCTCTTCTTTAAATCCTTCATGGATGTCAAATGACGTTGCTAGCTTCGATGATTCAGATTCTGGTGAGCTCTTTTTTTTCTTCAATTCGCGAGCTGTACACATGCGCGATATGCACGGGCCGAACCAGCCAGAACATTCTTGGTCAGGATCGTCATTGCTTGGCAAGACAACCCTGAAGAGCTGGGTGGACATTCCATGCGATAGGACCTAGGAATCCCCCGCAGAAATATGGGCACAGCTTGGAATGGACAGGTTCCTACACAATTCTTTGCTCCCTCCAATGGTACAAAGTATGTCCCATATTTCTGGAATGCACACAGTTTTTCCAAATGGAGTGGGTCAAAAACCCATCCATTCACCCTCTGCTTCTGGAGCGTGTGCTGGCGCTGGACCTTTTGCTGCTGGAGCGCCCAACAGCATCTGCCTGCAGATTTTTTCAAATGGGATTTTCATGGACTTTACATTGGGTTTGCCTGAAAAAGCTGGATTTATCAGAACAACCAATTCTGATGGTTTCTCATGGTTTATCATCATTCTCCATAACCGTGGCCATTCGGGGAGATACCACACTTTCAGACACACACACACACACACCAGTATGTCTCGAGATAGGGCGCTCCTAAGTCCAAATTGCCACAACTTGGGGATACCAATGGGGGATACCCTATTCCTGATATTCCTGGAGTAAACAAGGGTATACATTGGTATACCCCTAAATCCACTGGTTTCCCTGCGATGAATTGTGACGTTCCCGGGATTCCGAGCCGGTCCACTGATATACCGGACCGAGCCGCTGGAAGCGGCGTCAAGCCAGTCAAAGTCGCCAGGAAGTTCTGTGGTGCTGTGGTAAGCACACCTCGATGTCTGGTGAAACGCCCCTTCTCATTGACTTTGTTTTCTTGGACAGACAATATATATATGTATATGCATATGTATATTATATCCTACGTATATATTATATATGTATATCTATATACAATTATACAGATACAGTATATATGTATATATATATATATATCAATATACATATCAATATATGCTGGGTTTCTCAGATTTTTAAAGTACAAGTTACAAAACGGGGGACTACCTGAATGGTGGCCCTTGATGCATAGTCAGGGAGGTCACCCCCAACATTTTCCTAACACTTCCCGCGTAGACAGAAGGGCCCCTTGACTCCATCTGCCCAGCAGCTCTTGCCCGCTTGAAATGCCAGCCATGCGTTCTCCGGTGGATCCTCGAAAGTCCAGTATTCGGAGATGCTCCCTACCACAAATAGCATACAAATAGCATAGTCATATATCACATTCCACACTGTACCGTACATACCATGCTGATTCATGCTGTATGCTGTACTGTGCCACTATGCTGAGTACTTTCCAGTGCGTCTTGGGGCCCGAAGAACCTTGCACCACCAAGTGAGACCTTGAACCCCCGGTGGGAGAAGGGATGCTTGGCACAGGGAAGTTGCAGGGAGGACAGGCAATGGCAGCTTCTGTTTCGAATAAATGCAGGCTTCCTATAAAGTGGGGGTACCCTTATCCATTATAAACCATCCATTTTGAGGTCACCCCATTTATGGAACCCCCAAATTGCTTGATATAGGGCAGTGGGGTCTAAAGATGTCTAAAGAATTGCTTATTTGGAATCTTGGCCCGAACGATGCGAAAGAAGTGCAAAAAACTCCAATCCGAGACCAAAGATCTGCGTCGAAAGCGACTTCCTTCTCTGTTATCCGTGGTGCTCCGGCTGGTGGCAGCCGGGGGTGCGGCAACCTTGGCCAAGTATTGCTGAAACGGCAAACATTGTGACACCTACTGTACTCATTGCGGCCTTGGAACTGCAGGAGTATGCGGCGGCTCGTCTTGGGTTCATCCCTGACGTAGTGCTCAATGACCAGTTTGGGCAAACCAAGTTCAGGCTTGAAGTGAACTGTCATATGACATGGATATGCCCTGGCCATGGCATATTCGAATGCATATCCCAGGGACTTGTTGTTGGCTTCCTTCACCGTGGCTGTCGGCTTGGAATAGCCTGGATTGATGTTGAAGTCAACCTTAAGGACGCTTCCTTTTTCTGGCACCCCACCCTCTGCGGAAATCACCTTGAAGAATGTGGTGTAAGACCTCTTACTTCCGCTCCCACTGGAGGTGTTTCCGTACTGAAGAACCAGTCGTTGCGATTCTTGGCGAAGATCCACCAACTGTTGCAGCAAAGCCACTTGGCCCTCCGTGCCACTGTCAGATGATTTCACCCGCTCTTCCACTTGTGCAAGTAGCTCTGGAGAGGCATCTGAGACAACTTTACCACCTTTCACATCCACAGGTGTATCACACACTGGACACTCGCGCATGTAGCGAACGGTCACTTCCACGCAACAGGCACAAAGGGCACAGCGACATTTCGTGAGGCGAATTGGCTGAATTAGGGCCTTCCGGCAAAAATCGCAGTCCTTCTGTGCTGCTTCCTGTTCGAGGAGGGCTGTTGCTTCTTTAGCTTCTCTGGCTTGCCGCTCTTCATCATCTTCGTCATCATCTTCGTCCATACCTGCGACCGGCAGGAAGCACCTCCAACCATCTCCAACCTGAAAAAACCTGCAACAGCCACCCATGAAATTCCGATGCCAGCAGTACTGTACCCCATTCCATCTCATGGTTGGCAACATCATTTTCCCTTTTATATTGGCCATATTACATGCGGGTTCATCTTATCTTGAAGATTCTTGAAGTATTGACATTTTCACCAAATCGACGTCCCACGGCAAGGTCCCCCCGTCTTCCAGGTATAAGTGAGTTTAAAATCATATGCGCTCATATACATCTATATATTAGACATCCTTACACCATGATACATCATTGTTAGCCCAGTCCAAAACCAACATAAACCAAGATAAACCAGAAATAAGCAGAGCTCACCCCCAGCAGTTGCCTTCAAACAACGGAATCAACGGCTTTCCCGCTTTGGGCTCCAGCTTTGGAGCTCCAGCAGCTTCGGCTTCGCCGGCTCCATCGCCCGACTTCTCAGTGGGCTCCGGAGTAGCAGTACCGCCCTTGTGCCCCAGACGTTCCACCAAGACCTGGGGAATCCAAAGATGGGGATGGGAAAGTCATCACCATCATCACTTATGGCTAAAAATTCTGGCAAATTTTATATATGAAAATACCTGGGAAAAGGATGGGAACTATTTCGAAAGCATGAAATGGGAGATGAATGGGGTACCTGGCTTCTACCCTCTAGTTTTTCAAAGACACCTGAGCTCCAGGAGGGCGTACACGAGCAATTCGTCCAGTCACCACATTTTCGTAGACGATGGTGTTGGTTGACTTGTCCAGTTTGGCGCGCCAACAGTTCTCATTCACTGCGGTAGGAAGATCAGGAGCATCGGCTTCGTCGTAGCCACCCCAGGCATCAAACTCTTCGCCATGTTTGTCGTTCCATCCATTGAAGCCGCCAGCCACCCGGGTCAGGTCGGGGAGGTCCTTATCCCTACGACCTCCAAGTCTTTTGTTCTTCCAGCCTGGATAAGTCTCAAGCATCATGGCAATCATTTCTTCACCTGTGTGATGCACTTCCCAGTCACCATCGACAGATCTGGTGAACTCAAAATACCTGGGATTCGGCAAGTGTCGTCTCATCTGCCGGCCAACCGAGACAGGGTGCCCAGCATCTTCAGTGTCGAAAATCAACAGACTCGGCTGGGCAATGGCTGTATATCGATGCGGAGCATGTCCAACCGGGTGGACCACTGCAAGGGTGTGCATGAGCTTTGGACATTCTAAGGCGCAGTTCAAAGTGGCACATGCTCCTTGACCTTCAAAACAAAGCCACCCGAGATTGATGGCAAGACGTATCTCTCAGCCCCCGGTTTGCACATAAAGAAAAACCACCAATGTCAACCCCGGATTAATGTCAACCCCGGACCCCGGTGAATAAATCTACCACTAAAGTCTAACAGCCGGTGGGGTTCAACAACAGTCCGGGCTTCTTTAAATGCCTTGCCAGGCGACTTGATCCCACCAAACATGCCACGGTCTTCCTTCCAAGTGCTCGAACGATGTTGGAGATCAAGGCACCGGGATAGGAACGAATGCTTTGTTTATCTCCAGGGGAACGAGCATAGCCTGGACAATCGATGGCCACCTGATAGAAGCTCTTTGGCAGATCCCCAGAACCTCGTGATCCGTGGCATCGTGATGCAAACAAAGTGCCACTGCAATCTGTCAATTTATGTGAATTTCTTTTGCAATAGAGTGCCTAAATATCTTTTTCATTCTTTTTCACAGCTGGCAGGGCATGTTTCAGCATCTCACATAGTGCAGCAAGTACTTAGTGCTCTTCGGTTGAACGGCCAAGGATTTTACATCTTCCCACTGCGAGGATACTTCAAATATTTATTTATTTTCTGCTCTCTAACAATCCCCAACCCTTCCCTGCCTGCGCTGGCCAGCATGGCCACATCCATGACCAACTTGTTCCAGAACATGGAACTGTTGCAGGGGCCAGAACCGTGGATGTAGAGGATCAAGGGGTCCTTCGGATCCCCTACACACCGGGCAAAGACATCACCGAAGTCTGCCGTTTCAATCCAAATGCACCGACGGTTCAGTGCTTGATCATCATCCTCAACGTCTGTGACCATTGGATCCGAGTCAAATGCTGTTGCAACTGATGCTGCTTCTGGTTTCAGCAGTACATTTCTAGCGCTCAATGCATACTTCAGGGTGTGCAGAGTCACATCAGACTCGGTTTGAACCGGGCTCACACACGCCAGCATCTGTGTCTTGGCCTTGCCCCCTAAGGAGCTTTGCATCAGTCGCGTCAGCGAACTGTCGCGGTATGGAACCCTTTCGGATCCTTCGGCCAAGGCCCTTATCACACGGCCCAGCACCAACAAACCCATGTTGGTACCGACCCCCGCTGCATCCACTGACCCACCATGTGAGCGTTCCATCGATTCGGCCCCTGCTAGGTCCACCAGAGTCAGTCGGGCGATTTGAGTATGAAACTTGGAGGCATCTGTTTCACCCACATCACGCCAGCGGTGTTCCACACTGACCACCAGTAAGGCATGGGATCGACTGGAATGGGCATGGACACCAGTGGCTGCAGTAGCTCTTGCCCTGGCACCAGCAGCCACCACTTCTAGAAGATGTTCACAGGATTTGATCCTCTCCTCCTCAGGGGAAGAAAGATCTGTGTCCCATTGAGCATGTGATTGAATGGCACTTCACTAGCTAATATCCCCAGAATCTTTCGGTTTGTCTCACTGGGGGGATACCATGGCATACCTCCAGTGCATGGCCAGGTTTAAAATCTTGAGACAAACCCCAGGTGGCAAATAACCAAAGTACACCCCATTGACTATCTTGGTTATCAAAGGGAATGGAATTACAACCCCTGTGGGAAGTCCTCAAATCTGTGTGTCATCCCTTCATACTGACTGGTTGAGAACGGGATTCCCATGAAATGGGTGAGTTCATAATCCACGAAATAAAACAGGTAGGTTCATAACCATTTATTTCAAAACTCACCCCCCATTCGTAGTTGATCAATACCCTACAAATGATGGCAATGATGGTTGCACTACTTGATCAAAACCCTACAAATGATGACTAACATCCCCATGCAATAACTCATCAACCGCTTGAATGTTACATTTATCCCTTGTCCTTTGCTCCATCAGCATACACTCTCCCATCCGCAGCTTCTCGCAGCGCGCATGCCCCTGAGGGCTCACGGGACGCCGAGACAGGCCCGCTTAAAAGGTCAAAGGCGTTCTCGCAATAAACCTCCAAGAAAGAGACCTGGCTGCATGTTTGATTCAAAATTGAAACGCCTGAAAAGATTGAAAAAAACTCTTTAAACTCTACGACAAGAAATGATTGGGTGTGGATCAAAACCCCGCATCGATGAACATCCAAATAATTGGGAAATGATGGTACATGGATGTTCATCCCCCAAAATATGGTAACAAAACGTAAACAAGATGCAGCCCACGAACCCGAATGCAGTCACGTAGAACACATATGTGAAACAAACTATTTGAACAGTCTACATTTTTTCCCTGCTACCGTACATACCAGTGCACTGTAGACTGTTGAATGCGGAAGACGGTGGAGTGCAAAGTGTGGAGTGTGGAGTGTGGAGTGTAAAGTGTAGAGTGTGGAGTGTGGAGTGTAAAGTGTAAAGTGCGCACTGTAAAGTGTAAAGTGTCGAGTGTGGAGTGTAAAGGGTAAAGTGTGGAGTGCGGAGTGTAGTCCGTAGAGGTTTCGTGCGAGGCTTTCGTCAACTTTCAGCACATCTCACAAAATGCCATGCCTGCCACGGAATTTGCACGTTGTCACCGCTGGACGCAGCCCTTGTCACCGCTGGACGCAGCCCTGACAATGCGATTCGCAAAAGCCACGCAACACGACTCCTCTAACGTGCTGCGCCTGCCATGCAAAATGACGATGCACTCGTCATGACTCGTCCAAAGTGCCTGCCACGAAAACAGCAACGCATCTTCAGAAAATGACGCAAAAGTATTGCGAAAGTATTGCGCATGCCACACAAAACCGCTTTCGACACGCTACGAAACACGTCTGAATGTCACGAAGTGCCACGCCTGCCACGCGAAACGAATCAACGCGACGCTGGAAACCTCCAAAAGTGACCCCTGTTGCAGAACTTACTATAGGCACGGCCATACGGCCCTCACGCGAAGGTTTCGAACGGTTGCGGACGTAAACGCAACGTCGAGCGAACACATCCTCAACCCCCAGACCCCCAGAGTGAAACGGGAACCCTTGCTACACATTCGGGAAAAAGGTTTTGACCCGTCCCCCTGGGTATGGGTCAAAAATGGGGTACCCGCGGCCCGGTCAGAAATGGGTCAGATTTACCATAAAACCATTCGTGGTCCAAGAGTTTTGATCCATTCTTTATATCAGTATTGTATCACTACTGATTTCAATATTGTTTATATCAGATTGTATCCCACATACCCCCATAACATGCTTCGTTGAATACATACTGAACCCTGTTTCATTGGTTGATGGGCTTCGTGGCTTCGTTTTTTGCTAGCCACGAAATTTGCTTCGATTTTTCCTCCTGATGTCGTTGTTCCCCTCTTCTGTTTTTTTTGTTGGACCGTCAATGGTGTAAATCTCTCATTTTCAAAACCATAGCCTTTGGCAATTCAACATAGGGAACTTGAAATCACAATGTTTCATAGCCAAATTATGGACACATGGCTCATTTTCATCCCAATTTTCCATATTGTAGCTATGTTAAATTACCAAAGGCATAAATTGCACCAAGACGCGCGAACTTCGTAGGCCGAGAAGCCACCAGCACCAATTGCCGCTTTGGTTTCGGCTTCCAAACGGGCGATGCGCCTGAAGAGCTCCCCCGCGGCACGCGGAAGGATGCCATCCTGGCATTTTGAGATGAACAAGGAAGTCACTGGAGAACATCATTACAAAACAACCATATATATATTAATATGTATATATATGTATATATGAATATTATATGTATATATGTATATTATATGTATATATGTATATTATATGTATATATGTATATTATATGTATATATGTATATTATATGTATATTATATGTATATTATATGTATATATGTATATTATATGTATATATTATATGTATATATGTATATATGTATATTATATGTATATATGTATATATGTAAATATGTTTAAATGTATGTGTTAATATGTGTAAATATATGTATATATGTGTATATGTGTATATATCAGTATATACATATATACATACATAAACAAATATAAACACATTTCAAAACATGAACGTCATATAAGGTCATCAGGGTTTTTATAATTTGTAGCTTTGACACTCAAAAACAACAAGCAGCGTCCTGTTTCGCTTGCCGTCGACCACCCTCTGGGCCAAGCATAGAATGTGTCTTTCCAGCACCTGTGGAGCCAAAGGCAAAAATGCAGGCATTGGTGCCCTCAATGACAGCATCCACCATTTCTGCGGCACAAGCACTGTAGACCTCCTGCTGAGTGGCTTCCTGGGTGATGAAATATGATGAAATATGATGAAATATGATGAACTGATGAAACATCAGCAACTTGCAGCAACTTGTCGCTGTAGCTGCTGATACAAATTTTAATTTAGAATGCTTTAGAGATGTTCAGAAGATTGGAAAGTCTTGGGAGGAATGTTTTGATATGTTTTGACATATTGATTGACTTTCTCATGGCAGGTGCCGCCTCCGCTTGGCAGTATCTGAGCTTTCGACTGGTCCAAAAACTCGGTCATAGACAAATTGCTTGGAGTCAGAGCCATCCATAGCTTCCAAGGTCACACCATCAATGACTTGCACGGATTTCACATTGCCAACTCGGCCATCATGCGGCTGTGGCGGACGAATGCGCACCGCCACTTTCAAGGGGCACGCCATGGTCGTGGGCAACGGCAACTCAGCTGAAATGGCTGCAACCTTTGCAAGCGATCGCGCTGTAAAAGCTTCAATCACAAGCATCATTTGTTGGTGATTCCTCGTACTTGCTGGTTCATACCCCCCTTTTCGTCCATTTTTTCATGGTTGACTTAATGTCACTTAATATCCGAATTGAATGTACTGGTTCAAACTGGTTCTATTCCCATATGGTAAAACTCCTTGTCTTCAAGGACGAATCTTCACAAGATACGCCTTGCGCAGCAAACTCCCTTTTCACCCTGCGACTTTGGCAGCATCCACTTCAAACTATTTGTTGGACTCTTTGGCTTTGTTGTTCTTTTCCGCGGTCCCTGCATTCCAAAGGAGTGAGCATGTGAGATACAGTCAAAAACTGCGGAAAAAATGATGGGAACCATGATGTTCTAATATGTTCTAAACAATTTCTCCAACCATTGGATTTTAGTGGTTTTAGAGGAGTGTCCCAACATTCTCCGACAAACCCACATGGCGCCTGCAGCAAGTCTCCAAGAGTCCTCCATACACTGCAGCCGCGCCCACTCTGCCTGTGGCTTTGGTCAAATTCCAAAGGCCAACGGAACGCAAATGGCTAGTCATTTCAGTAATCACCTGCATGTTTTTTTTTTGGCTGCCTATCTAATTGACACTAATTGACCCATAAATCGGCCCGTTGCCGCCTTCTATGCAACTGATGTCTTATGTCCAAAATGCAATAGAAACACCAGAAACAACGACAATATTGGCGCGAATGATAGGTAATAACAGTTATACAGTACTAGAAACAACAACTAGAATGAATCCAATAATGATAATGACAAGAACAAAGACAATACCAGTCCGAACAATGGTATCAATTATATAGAATAATTGAGAATAAGGATAATCACTTCTATCGTAGAATTGTAATGGCCGATAGTATACAATGTATAGCAACCATCAAAAAATAGAACCGTTGGAAACCTCGAAGATATGGGGGAAACATCATCTTCATCCTGGGTCCAACTTTCGGCATCTGACGATCCAGTGGCCTCCAACAAGAATCTGAGCTGCTCTTCTCCATCCAAATCGGATGGCAACATTGTAGGACCACGAATGGCCTGCAGGATGACAACAAGACTCTGAACATGGATAAACATCCAGTGGGCATTATGGGTTGATAGTGGTTAATACGTATTAATTACTAGATGTTTGTCTTTTCATCATTTTCTCAATCCATTCATCATCTTTCATCTAACAGCAGGTGACTTTTTGGATCTGGATTGGATGGATTTGGAGGCAATTTACACAAACTTTTGGAATGTTTTGGATATACGATGATATACCGAACACGCTGAGGTTGCAACTCTCAGTGGGGGAAGTTCCCACATTGTCACCAGCGTCCGGACGCACCTGTGATGGCCATCGCGCTGGTGCTCAGATCTTTGGCCGCAGAAAACGGAAATGTTGTGCAATATTTTGTAATTCTGTGACGCACTATGGGCACACTCAAGGGTGACTACTTTCCTGGTTCACATAGCCGGTCATGGGTTCTAAACCAGCCAACCAGTCTAGAACAGATTCAATGTTCTGCTCTTCACAATTTTCAAAACCAGCAAAACACATTAGCAAACCACAGTACCAGGAGCTGCCAGCCATCCTTTGGTGCTGATTCAAGCAGGCTCATCAGCTTCTAGCGGGTCATCATTGCGCAAAATGCTCCGCAATGCGGCGCATGGGTTTTCCAGAACCTCATCTTTCTGACCTGAGGACAACGCTACAACAAATCCGCCGACCCCGGATGCGCAAGGGTAAGGGAAGAAGAGTTATCAGAACACCAAACTACAGCTGCTGCTACTACTACTACTACTACCACTACTACCACTACTACCACTACTACCACTACTCTGGATTGTAGATAGTAAATTAGATAGATAGATTAGAATATAGTTAGATAGATTCTAGATATAGATATATAGATTAAATATATTAAATTATAGATATTATAGGTATTAGATGATAGATAGATAGATTCTAGATAGATAGATTCTAGATTCTAGATATTCCAGACACGTTAGGGAGTTTTTGGTTACTTGCTTTTGGCCCATCCGTCCTTCACTGCCATGGTGTTTTCCTGTCCGGCTGCTACGTTTTTGCATGCGCAGCTGGAAAAGATGAAAAACTGCCTGTTTTAGTAAGATTTCAGAAAAGACGTTAGGCATTTTTGGTGTTTTTTTTTGCTAGCTTTTGGGTACGACATTAGGTGGTGTTTTGCTGTTTCAGACGCGTCACAAAAGCATACAGCCTGTGCTTTGGGGGCGGGCTGGCTGCAAGATGTGGCAAGCAGCTGGAAAAAAGTGAAAACACGGTCTGTTTTAGTCGGGTTTCTGAAAAGATGCTAGGCATTTTGGTTGGCTTTTTTTCGTGCTTTGGGGCTGGCTGGCCAGCTGGCTGGCTGCAAGCGGTGGCAAGCAGCTGGAAAAATCGAAAAACTGTTTGTTTTATAGTCGGGTTTCAGAAAGGACGTTAGGCACTTTTGGTGGTTTTATTTGCTAGCTTTTGGGTACGACATTAGGTGGTGTTTTGCTGTTTCGGAAGCGTCACAAAAGCATACAGCCTGTGCTTTGGGGGCGGGCTGGCTGCAAGATGTGGCAAGCAGCTGGAAAAAAGTGAAAACACGGTCTGTTTTAGTCGGGTTTCTGAAAAGATGCTAGGCATTTTGGTTGGCTTTTTTTCGTGCTTTGGGGCTGGCTGGCCAGCTGGCTGGCTGCAAGCGGTGGCAAGCAGCTGGAAAAATCGAAAAACTGTTTGTTTTATAGTCGGGTTTCAGAAAGGACGTTAGGCATTTTTGGTGGTTTTATTTGCAGCTTTTGGGTACGACATTAGGTGGTGTTTTGCTGTTTCGGAAGCGTCACAAAAGCATACAGCCTGTGCTTTGGGGCTGGCTGGCCGGCTGGCTGGCTGCAGGAGGTGGCAAGCAGCTGGAAAGCTGAAAAGTATTTGTTTTAGTAAGATTTCAGAGAGGACGTTAGGCGTTTTTGGTGGCTTTTTTTGGCTAGCTTTTGGGAACGAAATTACAGGTGGTGCTTTGCTGTTTCGGACGCGTCCCAAAGGTATACAGCCTGTGCTTCGGGGCTGGCTGGCCGGCTGGCTGGCTGCAGGAGGTGGCAAGCAGCTGGAAAAGCTGAAAAAACAAACTGTTTGTTTTACTAGTGTTTCAGAAAGGACGTTAGGCATTTTTGATGGTTTTTTTTTGCTAGCTTTTAGGTACGACATTAGGTGGTGTCCTGCTGTTTCGGAGCATCACAAAAGCATACAGCCTGTGCTTTGGGGGCTGGCTGGGTTTTCAGACACACCCAGAGTTCCGCGTCTGAAACAAGCGCCTGAGCGCCCGCTAAGACTCGGGCCGTATTGCACGATCTGACCCTCATGCACCTGCCAGGATTCTGCCAGGATGTTCCATCAATGGCACTGGATCATTCATCATTCCGGAAAATGGTTGTGGGTCAAAACCCTAGGTACCCTAGGTACCCTGAAATAGCTGGTTAATGGATGTTAATTCTCCCAAATATGGGTAATAAATGGTAATCTAGTAGTAATTAATAATAGCTTTTGACCCATCCCCAAATGAACATTGGATTGTTTTGGATGATTTTGGATGATTTTGGATGATTTGAGTAGGCCATTACAATCCAGTAGAAATAGATACAATATGATACACTAATCATCAGTCAAGACATCTGAAGAGATATGGATTGATCCCTGCAGATGACATTGAGATGAGCTGCCCAGCTACAGAGGGACGACTTCCGCTGACATGTTCAATATCCAAGAAATCATCAACCATCAAAACAGTCATGTTGATTTCAATTCTACTGTAATCAATACAGTAATCAAATTAAACAAATATGATTAAACAAAGTTGTAAACATATTAATTGTACTGTAATCAAAGTTGATTTCTCTGCCCCCCACAAAAAACATGACATCGGGGTCTATTTCAAGTGATGCATCCCAGCCAACATGTCCCCGATTGATCAAGCAAGTCAGTTTGGCCACTGCCACACGATCACACCACTGGAGTGAGCTCATCCTTTGCTGCTGGACTTTTCGATGGATTCTGTTCACTTATTCTGATCATGTAGTTAAACCATGTTAAACCATACCTCCAGCTGGGGATGGTGTGTAGCATTTATGGTCCAAATGGAGAAGGTTTTACCTAATTTATATGATGGACACTTTCAAGACCCCATAGAAGTCCATTCAATGCCAGCAGTTCTTTGCAGAGTCACCTGTGGGTAATGACCAAGCATGTGCAGTCCCCAGAAGACAGAACTCCCTGAAGCGCTTGATGGACAGCTCGCTCAGATCTTAAATCCAAAGCGGACGTTGCCTCATCGAAGATCAGCATCCGCGGCTTCCGCGCCAAGGCGCGCGCGATGCAAACACGTTGCTTCTGGCCACCGCTTAATGCCTGACCCCTCTCGCCAGCGAGGGTATCCATCCCAAGGGGAAGGAAATCAGCGAATTCATTGACATGGGCAGCAGCTGCCGCCTCTTTCACTGCACGCTGATTCTCTTCGGACACATCCTGACTTGGTATGGAGCTGTTCAAACCATACTCCACATTCTGCTGGATGCTCATGGCAAAAAGGGTTGGCTCTTGACTAATGACTCCCAGTTGAGATCGTACCCAGGCAGTGGTCTGTGTATCTGAAAACATATCCTGTCCATCCACCAGAATCCTTCCAGAAATTGGCTCGTACAAGCCTGCCAGCAACAGAGCAATGGTCGACTTGCCTGAGCCACTCCTTCCGAGCACGGCCACCCTGGATCCGGATGGAATGTCCAAAGTCAAACCCTGAAGGACATGCGCTGTGGGTCTGGCTGGATAGACAAAACTCACATCCTCAAACTTCACAGCCAAAGGTCTGGCTGGTGCAGCAACTGCAGCAGCTACTGCGCCACTGACTTCTGCCCTGACTTCACCTTGAGTGCCCAAGATTTCCAGCACCTTCTGGCACGACCCCAAGCATTTCTGAATGTCTCCATAGGATGTCATCATGCCAGTATAAGAAGATCCAGCCATGAAACAATACATGGCCAGACTCACCGTGGTTCCCACGCTGACCACGCCACTTGATACCATCACACCACAGTTGTAGATTATATGAAGGAGGAACAAACCGCCTCCTGTCACGAAAAAGCAGGACAGTCCTGCTGACGCTAAGGCATTCTGCCAGCCTGCTTGGTAAACAGCATCAAGCATTTCTTCGAAACCTTTCAGGGGTGCTGAGTGCAACGAAAATGTTGGAAGCTCCGTGACGGTGTCACAGTGGAAAGGTGAAGGCCAATAAATGTTAAAACGGGGTATCCCGAAAATTGGATGGTTCGTGCTGAAAATCGCCAGTCTTTTTGTGGTTCTCTGGGTGTCGCGTTTTATCCCATTCCCATCTCCAAGACATGAACAAAAACCATCAAAAACCCAAGCGACAGGCCTTTCAGCTCTCGGCTTTCTGCATTAAAAGTTCGAACTGTCCGAATGCCGCTTAATCTCTCCTCAGCCCTTTGAACAGCCTCCGCAAGTCTTTGTTGCCGCCTCTCGGCAATCCGACGCACCAAACGGCCGTAACCAACTCCAACCACAAAAAGGGCAGCAACTGGTGACAGCAAACCCAAAATCATCTCTTTTGGTGCCAGTTGGAAGATCATACCTGACCATTCACGCATTGATGTCATGACCAAATAAGTCATACCTGATACCTAAAATATCCTAAAATTGTTTTATCAAACATGGCAAGCTGGGAAATTCCCGAATCAAATGTTGTTTATTTCTTTAAATGGGAAATCATCTATAAATGCTGGATTAACATCCAAGAATGGTAGCATAACATGTATATACCAAAGTTCCAACAAGAGGCAGGTGCCGACCAGAGCCGTGATGGAACTTCGAATGCCGGCAGATGCATCTATAAGCACCCTGCTTGTCATAGTGATATCATTCCCAAGCCGATTTACTAACTCTCCAGTTTTGTTGTTGTCAAAGAAGGCAATGGGCCTGTGGGGGCGTACTGTAGCGGCGTAGCGATCCACTGGTTTGAACAGCCATGGCCATGATCTATTTTGACCTATTTTGAATATTTTTGAATCACTTCTCTGTGGATTCTTTTAGGCCATGATGGCCACTATCTGACTACAGTATCCTGCGGCGAAACCAAACATCCTTCAATCACAGTTCATCATCCCAAACACAGATTCGATTCATGGAAACTGAATTAGAAGTGCGTCCGCAGATCCAAAGCTACCCACCAAGTCTCAACCAAGTCTCAACCAGGTCTCAAGCATCTTTTCCTTATTTTTCCACACCACAGCCCACTGCAGCCCACCTGCAAATCAGCGCGGAGAAGAATTCTCGTCTCAAGCGGAAGGCGATCCGCTCGATGGCTGTCTCTATCAGGTACAGTCGACAGAAAGTGGCAGCTCCACCAGCGAGGACCACCAAACCGCAGAGCCATGTATGCTCCATGATGAATTGCAAACCACCTTGACCTTCTCCAAACATATCCACCAAACGACCCATGAGGTAAGGATACGACCTCGGTACGTTAGGAAATCTGCAGATATGTATAGGGATGTCACACTTTTTTCAGGGATTTCTCTGCAGGTTTCGACGTTGACCCTGATCTGAACCACTCTGATATCAAACATCGCACTGGTGAGGCAGAGGCACAAATTCACAGACGACGAAGCACATAGCGCCACCAGTGCCAACCTTGGAAGGCTGCCGTAGCTTACGAGCGAGCTTTTTGCACAGCTTGCGAGCTAACATAGCTAACATGAACAGAGTCTCGCAACTGGTGCTTGCATTTCAAGCATCAAAACATATCAAAACCATCCTACAAGTAAATCAGGTCGAAACAGAGTAACAGAGTAGCTATCATGAAATTAACATCTGCCAGCCACAGCACTGAAGTCTGCCACGCTCGGGTCGAAGTATTTGCCACAACTGTGGAATGGATGCAGGAGCCTTTTCTTTCTCCTGAATCACTTGTGATCTGATTCAAATTGAATCGCAGACCGCAAACTTGTGTATGGATCTTCGATTCGGAATCCTTAACAAATGATGAAAACATGTAAATATCATCAAAAAAATCATCAAATCATATCAAGATAAGCAAAGACACCTCAAGGATCTCGACCTTCTTGTAGCTGGAAAACTGCAATCTACCGTAGATTGGAACTCGACTTCTGGCTCCAAAGGTCCACACGGGGCCTTGCGTAGCTGGGAGTACCCGAGAAACGGCAGAAACACGACCTGGTTCAACGCAGATCACTATATGTTTGTGTCTGAAAATGGATTAAGATCCCCCAAATGACATTAAATCATGTAGAAATGATATTGGCCTGAAAAACCGATTAAATTAGGTCTTTTCCCAGCATTTCAAACAAGATACTATAAGCAAATCTCATCACACATTGACCTGTGCAACCATTCTTCCCACCATGACCAATTGGTACTATTGTATACCACTGATTACCCCTGGTTATTCAACATAGCTATGGAAAATCACAATTTTTAATCGGTACGTCAACATTTTATCATCTAATATCATCTATATATAAATGGGCAATGTCTTCCATAGCTATGCCCATTTCTGGTGTCCAATACTCAGCAATCAGCTGGAACTGCCTGTGCACCGGAGTCGACAGCGGCCGGCGCCGCCCAGCAAACGATTCACGTACATTCGGAGCGGTGATGTTCGGTGATCTTCAGTTATGTTGTCCTTCATTTTGGGACCAAAATCGGGCACTTTCAGTTTTGCCGGGCCACCAAATCAAATGAGAATGGATGAAACCCTACTGTTTGGCAACCAATTAATTGATTAGTGCATGTCCACTCATGTTCTGTTGAAACTGTCTAGGTTTTTGGGCCTGTGAGCTCGATGCATACCTGCTGTATCTCAGCCGTCTCAAGCATTTCAAGTGCAAGCAAACTGAGAGTGCGCTGCCCTTGAGGACATCAGCAGCTGCACATGACTTTGCAGAAGAGACCATGAGTTCACGAAGTCCATGACAACTATAGATACAGATATACACACTTGTGAATCTAATTGTGAAGGCTTGAAGGGCTATTATCATCAGAATCTACATCAATTATTCATCATCATATCTATATCTATATATATATGTAATTATACGTAAAGAAATAATACAGATATCAACTATGAATGGGTCGTACTCAACGTTCTATGGTTCCGTTTTGGGATGGCTACCATGAGAATCTGCTGGGTTGATCATCCATCGCTGCCGTTTGATCCATGCCTGAAGTACGCCTTGTCCCTGTGGGGGAATCCCTGAAATGCTGGTTGAACATAGGCGGGTTTCTGCCACACTGACCTGAAGGCAGAATTCTCAGATGATCTCAGATGTAGAATTCATGGAACATCATGGGACCAACATATCCTGAGGATGTCCAGTGTGCTCATCATACAAGTAGCGGCCATGAAATGTATTCGGCCGCTCCCTCACCAATGAAACATGACGGTGCAAAATCGCTAATTTATAGGTGTCTTTTTCCCTTTCAAACTTCCATTTATAGTGGATTTCCCATTGCCACGTTTGATTACCGGATGGTATCAATGCTCACAATGTGAGCCTTCACCTGTTGCCGCAGATCCCTGATCTCTGAGGTAGTGACTCTCCAGTTCGCCTATTCCTGACCGTGCGCTTTTCGGCTTGGGATTTCCAGATTCGCCGGGGGTTGTATCAAAAATCCAATACTAAGAATCATCATATCATCATATCCCTCATGAAGACTGCCCTAACTGGGGGATAACACCCCTTTTTTGATACACACCGTTACACACCCTCTTGCACTTACGTGCACAATTGAAATCTTGAAATCGAACGGAATGATGGCCCCATGATTCATGGGCATGTCCTTTTTCGGGTTTTCGAACAAACATGCCAGGGCAGCCAATAGAAGGTTGGTCGATCATCAACGGAAGGAAACTCCACCCACTGGCGCGGGAATCAGAGCTCGGACTTCTGCCTGAAAATGGGGTCTATCAACAAATTGCATCAAATTGCTATTTCAGTAGGGATAATGATGATAAATGATAAAGCATTGGATTTTGGGTGCACCCATTTTTCAAACAAACCCGTATAAACCATCTGGCCATTTAAGAATACGGAAAATAACCAAACATAAACCATGGAAAGCGAGACTTCAAAAGTGCAAACATGGGATTGCGGCAGGCTAAGACATGAACCCAGGCCCAGCCCAGTGTTGCAAGAGAAAATTTGACTGACAGCCTAACCACAGACTTCCCTTCATCAATGGATTGGTTTAAGTTTCAGGGAGAATCTATGAGAATCTGCCGGAATCATCAAGAAACCATAGGATTTTCCATATTTTTTCCCTAGATTGGTCAGTTCCTGCAGATTTTTGAGTTGCGCATCGCCTCCTCAGACTCTGCGGCCGCGATTTGCATCGGCCGCAGTCGTGCCGACCATCCCAGATGGCGCAGTGCCGTAATCACCTGCGAAGAAGAACGCGTATGGCCATGGTCCCAGGGACCCAAACATTTCTAGTGAGGGGTTCTTACGGTAAGTTAAGGCCGGTGCTTGATCAGCGTGCCCTATCTGCTCCCTGGCATTCTTCCCGGGAATTTGCGCATGAGATTGCTCTTGTGCGATGTCCATGTCCATGTGCATTTCGACTGCGCAAGCTCGCGAATTTCTGGCAAAAAATTGCTCTTGTGAATTCTTGTGACATGTCCATGTGCATTTCGATTGCGCAGGCTCGCACAAAACGTAGGCCTAAGTCTTGGTCTGCCGCATTTTACCTGAGAATTTTGGCATAAATTTCTTTCGTGACATGTCCATGTCCCTTTCGACAGCGCGGGCTCGCACAAACTACGCGTCGCGATCTTGGTCCCCTGCATTTTTCCTGTAAATTCTCACGTAAAATGGCTCTTGTGACATGTCCATGTGCAATTCGACTGCGCAGGCTCGCACAAAGTGATCCTGATGAAATCCTCTAAGCGGTCTTGTGGAGATTCTGGTGACGTCCTGTCTTGTACAGGTCCTTACTACAAGATCTTGTGCAGATCCTGCTGAAATCCGTTGAAATCCTCTGAAAGGTCCTTGCCTGCATGGTCTTGCACAGATCCTTATGAGAAGCTCTTGTGAAGATCCTGCTGAAATCCTCCAAGAAGTCCTTGTGGTCTTGCACAGATCCTTATGCGAAGACCTTGTGCAGATCCTAGTGAAGTCCTGTCTAAGAGGTCTTTGCGTGATCTTGAACAGGTCCTTGTGAAAAGATCTTGCGGAGATCTTGGTGAAGTCCTCTCTAAGAGGTCCTTGCATGATCTTGTACAGGCCTCTATGAGAAGATCTTGTGGAAATCCTGGTGAATTTGTGAGAAGATCTTGTGACGATCGTGCTGAAATCATCTAAGAGGTCCTTGCATGATCTAGTACCGGTCCTTGTGAGAAGATGTTGCGGAGATCCTGTTCAAATTGTTCAAATCCTCCCTAAAAGGTCCTGGCATTACGATTTTGAAGGTGCTCTGCATCAGAAGTGCTTGTACGGAAGTTCTTCTGGGATGCTCCTAGGAAGTTCTTGTAACATGAAGGTCTGGTAAGATCCTCCATATGGAAGGTCATTCTTTGACGATCTTGTGAAATTCTCCTCGCTGTCCTGGTATGAGGTTCTGGTATGAGGTCCTACACATCGAGTTGCTTGTATTTACAGCATTGACTTCCTACCCCCCAAACTGTTTGGGGTCTCTTGCCGGTGTAACTTATGTTGAACACTTCAATGGAACTCCAAACTTTCGAAATCTTTCGATGTTGACGATCCACCTCCAAAGCTTTCTCCACCACATTCATCCTTGCATCAATCTGTACCTCATGGCAGGGGAAGTATCTGTCCTACCTGGGACTTTCTGTTGACAGCCTTTGATTTTATCCACGTGTTGATGATGATCTACTTTTGATTTGGTGATCTCCCATTCTCGGCCAGCTATTCATTTTTTTGGTCTACAGTTACTGGCCACCATTATCGTTGCCATTATTAACCATCATCAGCTATAGTTAACTGTGATTGATTATCGTTAACTGCTTTGCACGCGCAATGTACTTTTTTCTTACAAAACAACTACAACGATTAACTAATCATTACTGATAATCTGTTTGGCCCATTCTGAGATCTGGGACTTGCTGAAACGCCTCCAGCTCTTCCTCATCAGGCGGCTCGTAGTCCGCCGAGTGCCGCTTTAAGATGTCCTGTGCCGTTTTTCATACCCGAAAAACCTGTGGAAGAATATATAAGCCTGTTGAAATAACTTGTTTCACAAAAGTGTTTTACGTGACTGCATTCGGGTTCGTTGGCTGGTCTTGTTTTTCACATCAAGATTTGGCAAGAGTTATGCTCATCTCCCCAGATGTTTGGGTAGATTTTGTAGGAATACACTACTCTGATTATAAGGGGAATATTGGGATGATTCCCCGTACTAAGCATGATTCCAGTGAGGCCATTGTGAGGTCACTGTGAGGTCACAGGGAGGTCAAATGCATAGCGAAGGGTTTTCGTTTTACTTTGGGGGTCTGGGGGTGGACCTGTGTTCGCTCGACGCTGCTTGTGTGTCCGCAACTGTTGGCAGCACGGCCGTGTGGGGACCCTATTGGGAACCCTAGGGCCGTGCCTATGGGGAGTGCTGCAAAGTGGTCACTTTTGGAGGTTTCACACGTCGTGTAACGTCGTTTCGTGTGGCAGGCGTGGCGCTTCGGAAGACACTCCCACATGTTTCATAATTTGTCGAAAGTCGTTCTGTGTGACCGGCGCAATACTTTTGCGAGGTAACAGGATCACTTTGGAACACAGTCAACAGCATCACTTTGGAACACAGCCATTTTGGCATCACTTTGGAACACAAAATGCTACATATCATCAGACTACCGCCAACAAAACAGACATCAGATTTACTGACAGGCGCAGCACTTTGGAAGCCTCGCGCGTTCCAAAGCGATGCCTCTACCAAAAAAAGGCCCCCATGAGAAATGTAGTCTTCAGGTCGATGTCACCAAGTGCCACGCCTGCCACACAAAATGAAATACCTTTTAGGCTTTTGGTGGGGTGAGGGGTTAGGGTTCACGACTGTTGATGCTTCAGGGTGTTAGAATGTTTCTTACCATGTGCCAATCCAGATAACAACCATGGTTCTACCTTTTAGGCTTTTGGGGGGTTGGGGGGGTGGTTTACGGTTCACATCATGTGCCAAAACTGACAGTAACAGTGGTTCTACCTTTTAGGCCTTTTGGGGGGGTGGGGGGGGTTAGGGTCCACACTTCACGTTCGACACCTTACACTCCACAGTCTACACTTTGCACGCCACACTTCCACACTTTACACTTTGTACTTTTACACTCCACACTCCACACTTTTCACTTCACACCGTGCACTTTACACTGCACACTATTCACTTTACTCTCTTCACTTTGCACTTCACACTTTACACTCTGCACTATGATTTACCCAGAAATATGGATTTATACAGATTCATACAGGCTTTTTTGTCCATACCGATACCCAATTGAATATCGATCAAGCTATGGCTGACTTTGATTTAAATTTGGGTCAAAATTGGGGACCCCCACGCTCACATTGTGATGGAATCTGGCAATTTGCCAAACTTGGGCTCGCCAAAGCAACCAGTTTGGATCAACACTATTCAATTATTTTCATCCGAAATTATATAAGTGGATTTAGGATGATTGATGATTGAGAGTCAGAAATCGATTCCCAGAACTGTTGGGCCATCTAACACCTTAGAACATTTCAAGAGCTTCAGCCGGCAGATGCATCCGCCTTCAACTCAGCAGAAGGCTGCAAGGACTTGTGAGCTGCTCCACGACTTTCAATACGACCCCTGCGCAGCGGAGTTTGAGTCATCCGAGTCATCCGAGTCGTGCGAGTCACGGCAGTCACGGCACCTGGCATCCCCGGCTCTGCAGTCGTGACCTTTTTTTGCCCTGCCATTTAGCTTGACTACAATGGCATCCGGCTAAGTGAGACAGCCAAACGTAAAATAAGCTGAAGTCCCATCTGGGAACTCATGGAAAATGCCGGTCCAGGGCGGCAGGGCACCAAAAATACAGGAGATGTGATGAGCTTTGACTGGGAAACATGCCAGTCTTGCTTTGAAATATTAGTACATGAGTACGTCGACTGCGACTGACTTGGCCAGTCTCAAATAAAAAGCACTTCTAAAGTCAACAGCAACTGGGCAACCATCACGCAGAAACAAGAACATTAAAACATGGCTAAACATATATATAACAATACAATATACAATATATCTACCTATAGTTTTTCTTGATGTTCCATCCACACCTGGCTGCACATGATTGGATTGCCCGTTGCTCTGCGATGGTCCCTTTTAGGGATGCACACCAATTGAAAGTTGTTGCTTGACAAGTTCCCAATCATTTGCCTGGAGCGGCCAAGACTTCAGCAGAAAATAAGTACAATCTGCCTGGAGCAATAATGTTAACCGACGAGAACCATAAAGTACCAGTCAGTCGGATAAATATAGACAGTATAGAACATTCACCTGATAAATCATGATTCCTTTTAGTAGGAATATATTTTTTCTTTTTGGTAACTCACAGATGAACAAACAGAGTTTATTCATCCGGAGTCAACGCAGCTGGCCTTCATCTAAGTTGACCAGAAGGGACGTGGAAGTGGTAGTGGAAGTGGTCATGCACAACTGCCGGATGCTGCCAACCCTGAACGACTGGAGGCGCCTGGCCAATTCAGCAGCAAGAAAAGGTGGAAGAATCAGTTGCTACACATTGTATACAACATTGTACAACAAAAGATACAAGCAGCAGGACTTGAACATGCTATATTCACCTGCTCTCATCAGTGTTTGCACAAATATGTGTATCTTACATCCCTCGTTTGTTCGCCAAGTCGGAGCCTGCTGGCGTGCAACAGGTGGCGGCTTGAGCCTGGGAACCACTTGATTGCCCATGGTGAGGAAGAATGGAACCCCTGTGTCTTTGGATTAAGGGGATTTTGTACAGAAAACCTCTACGTATATTTCACGGCAAAAACCATGGTTTCCTAAAGATTTTCCCTTAAACCAATCCAATGACTATTATGTTTCTTTCAAAGTTTAAGGACATCATTCTCCCATAAATTTCATCGTCGTACGCCCATTTCATAATCATGGCAATTCCATGGACCCGTCCTCCATTCACAAATCCATGTCTGTATCAGGTGTCCTGATAGCACTTGGGCACCAGACTCCAGGGGTGGCAGTTGTACAGCACTCTTGGATTTGGCAAGACCCTTCTTGGCCTTCGGACCTCAGTTAAAAAAAGGCCATGAAGTCCGCATGGTGTGGGCTGATCAAAACCTTCTATTGAGATATATTATCTATAGAATTCTATAGGAATCTATATATTATAGATGTACATCAAAATCTAAACAATTTGTCTATGATTATAACTATACATTATGGAGCCGTCTACTATATATAATGAGGCTTTTAAGGCTCCAGAGTTCACTAGATCTCTCCAGCCCCCGGCAACTAGGCCAGGTCACGATGTTTCAGCAGCATCAGAGTCAAGTCGTTGCAGTACCTGGCAGAGCCAGGCCTGGTTTGTGTCATTCATAGGGCTTCCAATATTGGGTGCCCTGGGGCGAAGCTAGATGTGGAAAATGGCCCATATATAGATGATTTACCTATAATAAACAATCATCAATAAACAATGGGGATTGTCCACATCTATATATGTTAGTTTAGAGGAGGGTCATGACATCATCCAAATGAAACTACCCGGTACAAGCCTATACAAACCAATCATGACCAACCAATAGAAGTTATCGACATTGAACCGAGGAGACCTCAAGCCATACAGCATTGCCAGGGATAGCAAGAAGAGCTAGGGGAGACATGCTCAAATCTCTTCGAGACTTGCGCTTGAAGACTTCAGCCAAGGGTAGAAGGCCGCGCTTCCTTAGTATCTGGTCAAACAATCGTGATGGGACGGTTTCAATCTGCAAAAAAAACAAAAAACTCAAGGATTATACCTAATGTTTGCCCTATGTTTACGTAGTTTCATATTGCAGCAATCAGCCTGTTTGCCCTCTGTGCTCCTACTCTGATCACTTGGTAGCTCCGGCTGAAACACTGAGGAGTTTCTGCCTGGAGCCGTGGCAGCCGTGGCTGGACAGCGAGATCGGCTCCGGCTCCAGTGGAATGTTGTGAGTGTCGATGTGCTCTCCTGCCGATTACAAACCATGGCGAACTAGAAAAAACATCCATGGAAAATTAGATTGGTAATGATTGGTATAGGTCAAAATTGTGGCATAAAATTGTGGCACCCAAAAGTGGTTATGTATGGTTATGTCAATGTTGATGGTTTCTAGCACTAAACTCACCAAACCTCCCGAGAGTTTTTATGGGTGACTCTGACCTGAACCCGAGGCCCTGGACCTCCGACAGAAGCCAGAGCCAATGGGGGAATGTTTGCCTTGACTTCGATCCTTGGCTTCACTTTTCATCTGGACAGGCTCTCAAGGGCCAATATTGTCGGGATCGTATATGGAATATATTGGGCCAAGACAAATATATCATGATATATCTATACTGAATATCTAGATAAGATATTATGAAAGAAACTAACCAACCGCCATATAGAAAACAGGTGTCACTTGCTGACAGGAGAGAAAGAACATATGTGTATATATATATAAGTACAATAGTTGCTATAATATACCATACTAGACTTTGCTATACTAAATAATCTTAAATTAGATTGAATTTTCGATGGTCATATCATATCGTGTAACATCATGTCATACTATATTGCATATTATCATATAATATCATATTATACCATACTAAATAATATTATCTTATATTGTGTGAAATTACCATTGCAGTAAAGTATATTATAGTATATTATATTATATTGTATCAAATCAAATCATATAAACTATATTCCATGAAATTATATTCTATGAAATTATATCATATTATATTATACTATATTAAATGAAATTATCTTATACTAAATTATTATAAAATTAAGTTATATTATATTATACAACATTGTACTATATATTATATTCTTTTATATTATATCATATTGTATCATGTTATATTATATTAAATTACATTATATATGAGTACATTAAATTATATTACGTTGTATTATGCTATATTATACTATATTACATCATACTATCTCATCTTATATTATATTATGTTGTATTATGTTGCATCATATCATATCATAATATAGATGTAACATGATGCAACCAGGAACCCTGACTGCACCTGGAAACATCTCTGGGATCCCCGACTTGGGTATGGAGCTGGCGACTCCGATCGCTTCGGAGCCAACCTCGAGATCTCAACAACGCTTAGCTAATAGGGATGCCCAGAATGGTAATTTAAGGGTGATTTAGTGGGAACATCATGGGAAATCATGATTTAGTGGTGACTTAATGGTCATCCAATTGTGATTTGATGAATATAGTACTGCAAAACTGATTTAATCGGAGATAATGGGATTGTAATATAATACAGTATGAAGGTAGATATTCCCTCTGGTACTTTCACATGGCTATGGTATAAATGGCCAATTTTGAATCATTTTGATATAGCTACTATCTAAAGATGGTTCCCATAGCAAGCTGTTCAATGACCAGACGCTATTGCATTGAGGCGAGTACAAGCAGCAACTCACAGAGGGGAGCCTTGTTGACAAAATCCTCCTCGTCATACTCATCATCGTACTCGTCTTCAATTTCCCTCTTGATGTTTTGCAGATTGAGCCTTGTCAAAATTCATACCACAAAGTGAAAACGGAAGACATGGAGACAACAATAACAACATATGGGTCTGTCTCAAAATTAGGAATGGCCCCCGAACCAGGAATATAATGTTGCAACGTTTTGAAACCATGAGATGGACTGCGCCTCATGCGGCTCTAAATTTTGAGTTGTCAGCCTGGTTGTCTACCAAAAAAACCAGCTCAGCACGCAACGTCTAAGTTGCGGACCGTGGCACCAGAGGTGCAACGTAGCCTTTCGAAGGGGATACCTCCACAGCTGCCTTGAGCCAGGGCCAGCAACAAGCCAAACGTTCTATTGGCGTCTCAAAATGTTTAACCAACAATATGATACAAATTGATACAACATATCCAAAATTCACCTTTAAAAAAATAAATGGATCAAAATGGGGGGCAGATACAAATGCACCTGACATCTTTCGATCACTTTCGATCCTCAGCATCCCAGCGCCAAGCATGCCAAGCCACCTCCGCGATATTCTGCGCCTGGCTTTTCTGGCTTTCCTCGCTTTCCGCAGGTCCAGCCACAGTCTCCACGGTCTCCGTGGTCTCCACGGTCTCCGTGGTCTCCAGGGTCTCCGGGCTCCACTTCTCAACGCCGAAGATGCGGGCGATCTCTGTGGGGCTCAGGGTTACCAAATCCCTGCGCCAGTTGGAACATGTTGTAAAATGGGCCAACTGGAAAAACATCTGGGAAACTTTTGGCAAGAATGGCGTTTTCACCAACTTTGAAGTCTGAAATGGTTTGTTCTTGAAATCCATGTGTGAAACTGAACCCTTCTAAACTCGCTTGATTGTATATTTTTAAAATTATATATATATTATATTATATTATATTATATTATATTATATATATATAATTAATATAATATATATATATGTGCAGCTGGGCACCTAGAATGACCCCTGTGAGCTGTGTCCTTGCCTCCTAATTGCGTTTGACGAGCTATGAGCCTGGCATACGCCGTTTTGCTCAGGTCTGGGTCCTAAAACGGCCCCCCAACATGACACTTATATCAACATCTATTGTTTGTCTTATATCCCCATCGTTGCTTTTTGCCATTGAATCCCAACATTGGGATCTACGGTGGATAATGTCATATATTTATACAGTATTATCAGTAATATTCTATAATCTTCATAAATATTCTGCACGCCCAAATCATCAAACCACGACAATTTATGCAGTTTGTTGGCTGTTTTCCCGATAGATTCTCATCATTGCCCTGCCAACCATTGCTGGCTAAATTTCCGGAATTATGAGAATCGGAATCATTATGTTTAGCTGTAGCTGTTTTCTTGAAAAATCATCCGTGGAGTCATGGAGACCTATACATTTGAATTAACTAAATCCATCAAAATCCCCCATAAAGAATCCCCTCAAATGCCTCTTCAAAGAGCTGTCGTAAAACTCTCTCGCACCAGGTCTCAAAGGGCAGCAATACCTCCAATCAAAGCGGCATCGGCCATGCAAACACTCCGACTGTCCTTCCTCTGCCAAGTTTGATGAATTACCGGAGGGCACCCAATTTTTGAATATTTTTGAGAGAATATATAACATGCATAGATATCCAATATACATGCAATATTTTTTTGCTTATCTTGCTTTTCATTGGAACTTTTGGTTGGTTTTCAACCAACGACCCGGCTTCCAACGACCCGGTTTTCTGAGGTGAGCGCAGGCGTGTTCTGGTTCATGGGTTTCCTAGGAGACCCATCCACCGCTAAGTTTCAGTGGGTTGGCCGGTTTCATTTTTTTTTGCGAGGAAAAATGTAGAGAGTTCAAAATTTTCTCGACGAACACCTGCTGGTTCGGGTTTTCCCACGTAGTAAGTATGGTTAAGTATGGTATAATTACGGCCAAACACCTTGATTTGCCCGCGCTTGTCCGCGGCCATCTTCGTATGTGCTGAAGACGTGGTAAAAATGGGAGTTTTTTGCATCATGGCTAACTTCATGTTCTATATCGGCACGCACAGCATAGGGACCTGTGCGAGTCTCTTACACCACATCATCATCATCATCACCACCATCATCAAACCCTTATTGAAGATCTTCAATGGATGTAGAAGTTTAACGGGGGTGGGAGAATTAAACCCTTATTGAAGATCTTCAATGAATGTAGAAGTTTAACGGGGGTGGGAGAATTAAACCCTTATTGAAGATCTTCAATGAATGTAGAAGTTTAACGGGGGTGGGAGAATTAAACCCTTATTGAAGATCTTCAATGAATGTAGAAGTTTAACGGGGTTGGGAGAATTAAACCCTTATTGAAGATCTTCAATGAATGTAGAAGTTTAGCGGGGGTGGGAGAATTAAACCCTTATTGAAGATCTTCAATGAATGTAGAAGTTTAGCGGGGGTGGGAGAATTAAACCCTTATTGAAGATCTTCAATGAATGTGGAAGTTTAACGGGGGTGGGAGAATTAAACCCTTATTGAAGATCTTCAATGAATGTAGAAGTTTAACGGGGGTGGGAGAATTACACCCTTATTGAAGATCTTCAATGAATGTAAAGTTTAACGGGGGTGGGAAATTTATATTCCCTAAATACCCTTGTTGATCTTCCCAATTGAATGTAAAGTCTAACGTTTGATATCCCCAAGTGTACAGCATAGAAGGGGTGTGGGCGAATCGGGGTGTTTGCGCGTATAATTACAAACCCAGATATTGCTGGACCCTGCTTACAGTACCCCATTCATAACCAGGGTTGTAAGGGAGGCTCTCAGGTCCAAACAGTGAAGACGCGTTGGACTCATCCTGAGGAAAAATGCCTCTCTCTCTCTCTCTATATACATATATATATAATTAGATATAACTATTTAGATCGGGATACTTTGGTTAAATCCTCCCGTTTTTCAGATTTTAACAGCATACAAAAACAATACCAACCAAGAATCTGTCATTCATTAAACTGCGCATCTTTATGGTTCTGTGCTATCCCAGCCCGCTATTCCCCCCTCACCCCACCCCACTCCCCAAACCTAAAGGTCTGAACCCTCTCTCTCTATATATACATGGGATGCTGTGGCCTGCTCCAAACACTGCAAAGGGTGCTTGACCCAAGTACCACCTATGTATACATATATGATCATATATGAACACACACACACACATATCACACACACAGATATAGATGTATGACAAGTACATAGCTGAAACTGAAACCTGTCATTTCTATTTTGGACAAAACCGCCGAGCCTTGCCAGCAGAACCCAGTGGCGTATTCTCCTAAGAAGTGAAGGGATGACAGATCATCACCAATAGCTTCAATTTGATTCAATGGATTAATATACCCTCTGGTAATTTAACATAGCTATTGAAAATGGCCATTTATAGTGGATTTTCCCATTAAAAATGGTGATTTTCCATTGCTATGTTAGTTTACCAGAGGGTATATAGATTAATAACTGAATAGCTCCGAACTAATCACCAACCAACCATGGTTTTTCTCAGTTGTATCAGTTGTATCCAGTCATATCCCCTTATTTTTCATACTAGCCCGTCCCCCCATGGTCCATGTTATTGCAATACCAAATGCGTGTTATTATTGCAGTAGCAAATGCAACAACTGTAAAACATGATGTACTGTACTGAGATGGCTTTGCGATCATGAACTCGACAGTTGCAAGCTTTTGGTACTGCAGTAACGAACTCAACTGCATATAAACTGTTCGGTTATGTACCTTCCTTTATGGACTAAGCGACTCTGGCAGTTGTGACCATATTCTACACTGCCCACAAATGCACAGTTTCACAAAAGCAAAATGAAAAACTGCAAACCGATTGGTAATGTCCTATGCGTGTTGCGCAGCACCAATTCACAACTCTAGACTATCTGTTGCTGTGCTATGGGGTTTGTTTGCTGTCTTGACTTCAACAGTTGCACACTATTTGGCACTGTATCTAGCTTGTTTTGCAGTAAAATGTAAAGTGTTCGGTTCTGTACTTTGCTTGAATGACTAAGTCATGTAGCTTGCGACCATATTCTAAGTGCATTCGCTTCCCACAATGCACAGTTTTACACCCATAAAAGCAACAAACCGCTTGGTAGTGTACCATGCGCATTTCGCAGTGCCAAATGCAACAATTGTAGACCATGTGGTGCTGATTCCACATCATAAAAAAACCCAAGTGTAGGGGTATGTTTTAGTTATTGTAACATATATATATAATATTCCAACTGATATTTGATGTCGTTTTGGAGCCATATTCCAAAACATCTATATTTCTTTTTGGCAACAAACATCTTCGAACATCGAACTGCTCGGCCTTCAGCGTCCAAGGGTCGAAAGACGCCAGCTGGCATCCCGGCTGGATTCTCGGAGGTGAAACCAAATCCTGTTCGAAAACAGGTTCTGCACCGACAAAAATGTGGTTCAAAGATGTTCACCATGGCCGTGGCCTGTTTTCTCGGCCCAAATCACGTTCCGGAACTGAACCGAGGCACCATATACCCAGATTGTCTCAGTCTATTCCTGTGGTAATGAGTAAGCCACCTACATCCACAATGTTTATTCCTTTCTGGATGTTTGGCTTTGGAGACAAGTCTTGGTATTCGTCTGAAATACCACTACTCAGCAAAGTGTCTTTTTTGTCTCTTTTCTTTTCCTGTTCCCTACATACATATATCCCAGACTTGGATGATGGGAACATGAAACCTGGAAAACTGCACAAAACTATCAACAACCATGGGGTTCCTATCGATTTTCCCATGGATGTTGACGAGCCTCGGATGCCGATGCCCAGGTGCCTGACCGAACATGTTTTGTGGGCGTTCCTACCATATGCAAAAAAATGACATATATGTAGGATATGTAGAATATGTAGGATATGTAGTATATGTAATATGATATGTATTATATATATATAGAATATGTAACATATATATATGTATATGTATGTATATGATTGTATATGTATGTATATGTATATATGTAATAGAGAATAGAACCAATATGAGGTTTGATCTATTTTTTTTCTCCATTTGGAAGCGCCAATTCTTCGCCAAAGAACATTTCATCTTCTCAAAACTTTCGCGAACTCCATGTTTATCTTTCGCGGGACCCATGTTGGGCAACAATGTCTTCAATGAAGACAGGAGTCAGTCACTGACTGCCAGATTGTCATGCATTACTTCAGCAGTGCGTTTTAGACATGCAGGTAGCATCACGGAATCCCTATCCAACTTTGGTGAAACTTCGACCATAACACGTTAGTTTCGCGAACTCGAGAATCAACTTTTGAACGGTCATGGCAATAATGATTCTTTCAAGGACCTTTAGATCGATCCCCATATATAGATTATATACACACGCAAATTTTCTTAGACAATGCAAGTGGTTTCTAATCAGGTTTGCACTTTGAGCTCATCTGAATGCTCTCTGAAGTGGGCCTGCACTGCTTAACATTGGAGAACACAAGCGTGCTCTGTCCCTGCCAGTGTCAAAGTCTCTTCCGAGGTATTTGAGTGAGGTCCAATATTTGAGGCCGGAATGACTGCCTTGCTCACCATACACTACATTCTGAGATGGCAACTCACTGTAGACAGACATGTAGGCAGCCTTGCGCATGTGAGTTTTTCGGAAATGGTAAGAGCTGTGGCAGGGATGTTGGGATGTTGAGATCACGAAAGCTTCCCAATATGGTCAACTCTCACTGACCGTTGCCAAATTCATTGGAAAAAAAACATCAAAATCTGGGTTTCATAAACGGCGCAACAGGAAATCCTCAGGAATGAGTAGATTCATGAGAGAGAGAGAGAGATATATATATATATATATAAACAGGACATAACAGGACTGCAATGGCATGCGTTTAAGGCCTCGTGAAGACCGTATTGAATGATGGATCGTGATAGGTCATCTGCCAGGCACCTCAGTGCTGAATTGGAGGACCCGTTGCGGCCAGAATCATCCCAGATCCCGGAAAAAATGCTGCCATGATGCCCGAAGTTTCGGGACTTGGCAGGTTGGCTACCGCAGATAGCTCCTTCCGATCTTGCTCCTTCCGATGAAACACAAGACCACGAAGAAACCGTGCTGAACGTGGGACAACGGTGATTGCACATCATGGCCCAGCCCTCTTGTGTATTCCAGCAAAGACTTCAACTCAATTGAAATGAGATTATCGTCCACAGTCCAAGTGTAAATTTCACCGAAAGAAACGTCTGAGGTGAGCAGCTTTCTCCTGGAGAGTCCATAACCTTACTATGCTGAGGAACGGGGGAACTACCCGGATTTGTGATGAGAATCCAAACACCTTTGGTGTGATATTTTTTAATATCACAAGAAACATCCCGATAAACATGGGTCAATGAACATGTCAATCAATTTTAAACAGACATATTGGAGTGAACCCCTCAAAAATGAGTTTGTCCAGCCGGAATCCCATATATATATAACACATTATATAACTATATACTGGATTGTACTTGTACATATGGGTGCTTCTTGAAATGGGGGATCACCAACACCATAGGTTTCAATACTAAGTCATGATCTTAATTTTTTGGATGATTTTGGGCTACCCAAGCCTGCCGAGCTGAGTTACCGACGTTTCTGCGCAGGGTCAAAGGCTCTGATCCGCATTCGCGGATGGACGGGTTTAAGCCTGGCACTGCCGTTTGGTCTGGTTGATTCACTGTCAGTCCCAGTCATTAAGTCATGAATCATGGTGAATCTTAGATACCTGCCAAACAATCTGATTTTGAGCTGGTTAGTGCATTTTACCATTGATAACAAAGGATTAAAGTACTACAGTATCAAACGTTGACGCAGGAATGAACGGGGAAATGATGATTAAATGGGGAAGTGATGAATGAATGGTGAGGTCATGGGATTTAGTGGGACAATTTCATGGGGATATCATGGGGATATCATGGGAGAAATATCCAAGACCAGCACACAAGGGGGTATGGACCACCGACAATGCAAATTAGGGGAAAATTATGGTTAACCAGTGGACGGAATGGGGTACTATTTTTTCAAATGGCCACATCAAATGGTTGGTGAGTGCAGGAACCATCGACTGTGACGCAGAAATGTGGCTTTCACGGGGATGTCATGTTATAGAATGTCCTGAGCACATATGTAACCATGCGATTCAAGAACGGGAATTAATTGTTGTCCAAACATATTTGTCACTTGCCGTCAACATTCCAGGTGGAAAAAGTCGCATCGGCCAAACTTGGGGCGCGCCCAAAGCGGAATGCTTGGTACACCACATGATCCCCAAAGTTCGACAGATCCCCCGGGTGGAGCGGGGAGATGTGGCAGCCATTCTAGCAGCGAAAATCAGCGACAAGTCTGTCTCATATAATCTCAACACATCAACAATGACCAGCATGTATTTTTTAAGTTTTGATAATTATTCATGCTAGACTATAAATGAGACGCTCTCTCTCTCTCTCTCTATGATCTCTATGTACATATGGCTTATACACCCGTATATATATATATATGTCTACATATGTATATATACATATGTATATTTAGAATATAAATATATAATATCTACAGTATATATAAAATATAAGTATATACTACATATATATATATATATTTAATATATAGTATATGATATAGATATGTGCACATCATCTCGGAAGTTCACTCGAAGTGATTTCCACTCTGAGCTGCTGACCGTAGACAGCTGCCTGCCCAGGTCATGGCTGATCGATCGATAGATATAGTACTGGGTTATCTCCCATATCCAACATTGATAATCATTATGTTATCATTTGACCTACTGGGAAACTACCATCATGTTATATAATGTTATATATATATATATTGAAATAAAAAACGATGTGTAACTTATATCACTTGAACATTTTGGGATTCTTTCGTAATATGGCTATGTCTGAAAACAGTGTATCCCCAAACCCACTGAATTATCATGTTCCCGATTCAATTAGCCAGTTACGGGGTATACATTGATACACCATTTTCAGATACATCGATATGTCATTTTGCTGGATATTTATCCCGTTACATCTAAAGATCACCAACTAAATTCCATATTTTCCCAACATGAAAAACATCCCCATCTTCTCAAGGTTTTTTAAAGGGGATGAAACATGATGAAACCAAATAACTACTTGGGACCATACAATGGGGGTGATAATATGAACAGGGGATGGGATAGAATCAGCCATCAATTCAATCGGATTTTTCTCAGAGGATCACTCATAGTGTCACCACCCATCTGGGGATACAATGGAAAAACAACTCATTCTATGGGAAATATAGGGCCCTTTCCTAACCAGATAAAAAAAACCCATTAATTCTTATTCATATCTTCATTTATAGATGATTTTCCCAGCTATAAACCTCCATTTATAATTGATTTTCCTATATTTTCCCATCATGTTTCCATTCAAACCTCCATTTCTAGCACATTTATCATATTTTGCTTATGTTTTTCCCAAATTTCCATATTTCATCATATTTTCCATATTTCATCATATTTCATCATATTTCATCATATTTTCCATATTTCATCATATTTCATCATATTTCATCATATTTCATCATATTTTCCATATTTCATCATATTTCATCATATTTCATCATATTTTCCATATTTCATCATATTTCATCATATTTCATCAAATTTCATAGGGATTTCCCATGATTTCCCACATCTTCACTTCGGATTCCCCGTGCGAAACAAAGCCCCACCAGGATGGCCGGCGCTTCGTCGGCGCCCGGCAAATCGTCGCATCGGCTACCTGTGGCCTCACTGTTTGGGATTCTGAGGATTTGGAAAAAGAAACGATTTTAGGAAATTTTAGGGAATTTTACTGAATTTTCGGAATTTAAGGGTATTTAAGGGTATTTAAGGGTATTTAAGGGTATATGTATGTATGTATGGTATGTATGTATGTACATTTATGTATGTATGTACATTTATGTATGTATGTACATTTATGTATGTATGTACATTTATGTATGTATGTACATTTATGTATGTATGTACATTTATGTATGTATGTACATTTATGTATGTATGTACATTTATGTATGTATGTACATTTATGTATGTACATGTATGTACATGTATGTACATGTATGTACATGTATGTACATGTATGTACATGTATGTACATGTATGTACATGTATGTACATGTATGTATGTATGTACATGTATGTATGTATGTATGTATGTATGTATGTACATTTATATACGTATGTAAATTTATGTACGTATGTACATTTATGTATGTATGTAAATTTGTGTATATATAATATATGTAAACATATGTATATATATATAAAATAATGTACATTTATGTATATACCAAAAATAATGTGCATACATGAATAAATACATCATGTACATATATATATATATATGAACTAAATAATGTACATATGCCTATACGTCTGAACATTTATGTAGATATATGTATATACCACAATGTATATATATATATATATCTAAATATGTATGTACACCTATGTAGATCTATATGTATGTACATTTATGTAAAAAAATATATATTACAGATGAAAATGTGCATATATAAAATATAATGTACATAAAAATATATATCTAAATATGTATCTACATACATTTTTGAAATATATACAACAATGTCCATATATATATATATGATAAAAATTACATACATACATATATATATATATATATCTATATCTAAATATGTATGTACATGTATGTATATCAAAAAAATGTACATATAGAAAACATAATGTACATATATATATATATATGTATGTATGTATGTATGCATGGATGGATGTATGTATGTACATTTATGTAAATATATATATATATGGACATATATGTATGTATACTGTATGCAAATATAAAAAATGCACATATCTACATACGCATATTTAAATGTATATGTATGTTGAAACGCGTGTATATACAATCATACAGAAAGTATTGTATATTATCATGCTATGAATAGTACATATGATACACATGTGAGATATCGTAGGGACAGAGCCAACACAGACAGGGACATCATCGTGGAAGGCCAAGTATGCAGCTTGGAGGATAACTCAGCCGCAGGCTGCTTCATCGTTGTCCATGTCCATTTGCCAGCCATCCACTTCAATCCATATATATATGGATGTATATATACATTTATATATAATTATATATATATATGGATACACATACCAAAAAAACATGCACGGTGACGTCTCAATACCATTGACTTGCCCGGGCAATTCATAGTGCCATGATTCTCCAAGTTCCCCATCTGAAACAAAGCCGAAGCTTGAGCAGAAAGCAGCAGGTGAGACTTCGAACATCTTCCGATTCCCACCTTTGAAGAGCTTCTAATGTGGTAAAACGAAACAATAGGACCCACCACCCCAAAAATCAACATAAATAATATATATATACATATAACTATAATTATATATAAATCATTTTAATGGCATCATCCACCACCATCCAACATCCACCAGAAATCGCGGTGGTTCAGACATGCAATACTCCAAATCGTTGCTGGTCAACTCGCACAGCAGCATCAATCCGCCCTTCTCCTGGATCAACGGGGCACCAAACGACTGCTGGGAATCAAACACGGCTGGGAAATACATGGAAATACACCAAAAATGATCATACATGTGCATTTAGATGCGAGAATCATCGAACAGGGGAATCTTCCAGGAAGCCAAATGAAGGCACGGAGTGCCAGGGCCGGGCACCGACAGTTTGCACGCGCACATGCACAGTTTCCATCACAAGCTTCTGTCCATCCATCTGACTTCTTCTGCTGCGTTCAGGATGTCGGCACGGTGGGCCTACGTTGACGGCAAATCTGGGCGAAGAATCGCTGCTGTTTGAACCTCTCTGATTTCTCACATTTTTATGCATTTTTTTGCAATTTCCGAATCTTGGCTGCGCAATTCTTCCAGCACCTTCAGAGTGTTGACCTTGTCCACACAAACCAAAGCAGAACCTTTCAGCCACACTTGCAAACTGCTAGATGTTCGTCGATAAATTTCTGGCTCCCGAGTGCGGTGCTCTGTTGAAGTGCATTTCGAAGACCGGTTTTCACAGACCTGCTGAAATTGGAACACATGGAAACTGTGGAGAAGAAAACCTGTGAAGAAAAAGACCAAGCAAACCAAATCCTGAACATCAGACGAGAGGAAAGTTGTCTTAGCTTTTTTTCCAGTGATCACAAAGTTGTCCTGCAACGCGGCCAGGGCTGGAATTCCAAGCTAGATTCGCATGCTGGCACTTTCATGAAAGCGGCTGACATAGATTTAAAGTTCATGTGACTGAGGCGATTCATGGATTCGTATGGAGTCATATGGATTTATATATGGATTCATCTCCATCTCATGTCGACGTTTCATTCGCTGCGCTGTCCTGATTGAACCAGGCACTGTTGTGAACTGCGCCACACAGCAAGCGACAAAGCCTGCGCCACCCAATCATCAATTTTCAGCCGTACCCGGTTTGTTCGCCACAACAAATGGGAGTGACCAAACTGGTTATTCATTGGCTTTAAGAAAAGATAAGTAGATCCAGTTTTTACAGGCAAATCACAAATCCCAATTGTGGCTGATACATACCCACTATTATTGGCTCGCTCGAGTGGATTTGTCTGAAAGTTACTCCAAACTTTGATGCTTTATCATGGTTTATCATCAGCATGCTCCTTCTGAAAATAGTTACATATTGGGGGACAACCTCCATTTTGATCCATTTTGAGACATTGCTACATCTCATATTGTTGGTTACATGTATTCCTTTACATTTATATTTTCATAAACATCTCATTGAACTCCGATTGTTTGATGGCTAATCCCATGATACCCTTATGATATAATATGCCATGGTCAATCCAATGAAAACACCATGAAAATTCCTTTCAATCCCACTAAATCATCGTTTTCACTATGACCTCATGGTTCATCCCATCAAAGAAACAATTTTTCCGCCCGTTTGAGCGGCCCCGGTCACGGTCCACCACGGTCATCCGTTTCGGCGGCGCACGTGCTCTTTCCGGATCCAGGGATTCCGCTGACCACCACACAGGCGAGATCTGAAGCTGCGCCTTCCAGATCAATCGGCACATGGGAGGGAGCACCATGCATATGCACATTATTGTGATTTATAGCTCATTAAACAGATGGATGTATGCGTGAATGCGTGAATGCGTGAATGCGTGAATGCGTGCATGCACGTAGGTAGGTAGGTAGGTAAGTAGGTAGGTAGGTTAGGTAGGTAGGTAGGTAGGTAGGTAGGTAGGTAGGGAGGGATGAAGGGATGAAGGGATGTATGGATGTAGGATGGATTGATTGGCTACTACTTCGAGATCCACAGACAAAGCCATAGTTCTTGAATGCCTGGCCTGAGCAAGCAGCTCCAATCCTTGCTCGTGACTTCCTTCGAAAACTCCGCACGAATGTGACCTCAACCAACACAGAGCATCATGATCTGATATTGCCAGTAGGAAGCGGTCGCCATCCTTCTTTTGCAGTACTTGTGATTGTGTTCCTTGAAGAAGGGATCATTCTTTTCAATTGTGCACTATGATATTCAAAGATTGAAGTTGGCAGCACTTTTAGCTGTCTCGGGCAAAAGGTGCACCTCACATATAGAGGTAAGAAATGGTCACTGCTATTGCACAGAAAATTTCAGTCTGCTACAGTGTTGCGCGATGGCTTGGGTTGTTTTCAGCCATCATCAAAAGGTCACTGCACTACGCTCAAACCGTTGTATATGGTGAACAGGCGGCTAGCTCTTTCGCCAAGTCTTTCGCTAGTGGTCATACGCCAGTCCACCCGGTAGATCATCCGAAGGTTTCGGAACTTATACGATCCCGATTGGCTAAGGAACGTCAGCCCCGTGTTGCCATGTCCATGGTGTCGTTCTTGAAGAAAGAAGCGATGCACACCATCAGGCACCGTCGTAGTTCCCAGCAACTCTTCGGCTTCGTAGGCACCAGGCGCGTCCAGCGATGGAGCATGTCTCTCATAGAGGTCAATCACCTCTGGCAAAGTTGCGGCTCTGCGTCGTCGCAGCATCAGTGATTGCAGATGCACCTCGAAGTTGTTCGCTTCGATCGACATGATGTGAAGTCGGTTTCGCAGGCGAGCTTCACGTCGTTGTTCTCTGTCCAAGTCTTGATGCAAGTCAGTGCCATCTATCAGCTGACCATCATTCTCCTCCTCTTCTTGTTCTCCTTCACCACTCCAGTTCGGACCGTGAGGACTGTCGTCTCGAGATCTCGATGCTGTCTCATCGAATGCTCGTTCCACTTCCGGTTGATTGACTGACTCGGTCTCCTCAGCCTCGGCATCTGGTTCGGGCTGTGCTGGTCGAGGGTCAGTGATCCTTGGTCTGGAACTTGAGCGTTCATCAGGATGTGGTCCAGCTCGGCGTCTCAAAGTCCTGTAGATGGTGTCAATGTCACCAACGGTCTCGGAGAATTGGATCTGCACCTCGCCGATGTTGTTCTCGGCTTGCGGCATGCGCTCCACCAAGTTCGCTGTAAGCAGCGGCTGAATCATCTGGCTTCTGTAGGTCTCCATTGCGGTCTGCATCCGTCGCGGGCACTTCCAGAGATACCAAACTGCCAGGCACAAAACCATGCACACGGCGGATATGGTGGAGATCACCGCCTTCTGAAACTCGAATTTCTGCTCCTTTTCAGAGCTTCCTCCATCACAGGTTTCTCCTTCTGCTTGTCCACGGCTCATCTGCAAAGTGCAAAGTACCAACCAGAAGCTTGAACTTAAAGTCCAGGATTTAGAGCTCGGCATAGCTCTCATCCATGAGGTAGAAAACCCTTGCAGGTGTTTGATCTCATCCATTATCATCAGGTTTCCAATCCACTCCTTGTCGCCAGTCTCCAAGTCATCTTCGTTGAAGTCAGTTGTAGGAGGCAATCTCCTGGCTCCAAAGGATGTCCATTCTTGTTGCGGAACTCCACGCAGCCAGTCGAAAGTAGATGCAAAAGCTGCTTGCTCAGCATGGGCTTTGTCAGCGCATCTGCCACCATCGACTGAGTTGGTACAAGTATCACCCAGCGTAGACGTCCACAAAGTCTGGCTTCACGGTGAGCCAAGATGTAGACTCGTTCAGAACGATCTTGAGGTAGAGCACTGCCACCAGTTGTGAGGGAGTAGAAGTCCTTGCAATCAGTCATCGCATCGACTGGAAGAAAAGGAACTCCAGTTTCTTGAAGTGCAGCAAGCTGCTGCAATGTAGGCTTCTCGGTCGGAACCAAAAGTTCAGCCAGACGTAGAGCAACCAGCGAAGCTGTCTCCAATCCAGAAATTGCAGCAAGTGTCTCAGAGTGACATGTGGAGTAGCTGATTCGTTTCGCCTTGGCACCGTGGGCAAACAAGATGTGAGCTTCTCCTCCAAAATGTTATGCACTCACTTCCAAACCGGTGATCGAATGCACCTGGGAGTTGAAGTTTAGGTTGTCCTGCATCAGGAGGATCATGATGCTCTCTTGAGAGTAGGCCTTGCCCTTGGACGCTGAACCAGCGTCGTGCACTGCCACCAATCGCCATGAAGAGGTCGTTGGAAAGTGCTTGTAGACAATGCCAACACCACGGTATTGCGCCATCTTCGCTTTCTTCACATTAGCCAAGTGCAAGTCCTGCACTGTCGCCTATGTCACACGCGACTGCAAAACTCCAACGTCAGCCACCAAGTCCAGTCTCGTCGCAGTAATCCAAAGAAGTCCACCAAGGATGCTGCGAAGTGTGGAGGTCTTGGCCGGTGTCAAGGGTCTGTTCTGATCATCGCCAAGGTCCTTGAAGTCCATGACCTTCATGTTGTCGATGAACTCCTGTTGGTCAATGGGGAAACTTGACCCGATCTTGTTGTACCGGCTGCCGCAGTGATTGAATGGTGGTTGTTGCACAGAGATCTTCCCAAATCGGCCGCTGAGAAAAGCGTACTCCTTTTCCAGGAACTTGGAGTTGCGACGGACAGCAATGTCGTTGACGTGCGTCGTCATGACAGCTTGAAGTCGGCCTCCAGCTTTCCAAAACCATAGATTCTCATCCAAGAGGCTTTGTGTACCTCCAGAAATCTCAAGGCTTTCATGGAGGCATAGTTGCCATGCCAGAGGGGCATCGTTCAGCCCGTAGGCTGGTTTGTTGCATTCCAAACCCCAAAGTCCTTGTTGGCCTTCTCCAAGGCCAAAGCTGGCATCCATAGACGCAAGGTGTCGCCACACGTTGGCCGGCGGAATGATCACAACTCTCCGCTTTGGAGATGAGATTCCTTTGCTCTGCAAAACTGCCTTCACCTTGGCAAAGCTAAAGCCCTTGAGAAAGGCACCACTGACATCCCAGGACCTGATGCCAAAGTTGTGGGTCGCTGCCAAGGAGAGTACCAGTCTTTGACTCAATCCTGTAGCTGTTGTACTTCTTGTAGGAAGCTCCTGCTTCTGTGGATCAAGAAATCCACTGGCACACAAACGGCTTTTAGCCTTCAGGCTGGAAGAAAACAGGCGCTTGTATTTGCGCACCCATGTGGCGTCAACCAGAACCACATCTTCAGGAAGCTCATCTAGCTTCACCTTTTGGAAAACCTTCTCATCCACAAACTGCTTGAGCTCAGCCTTGTCGCTCTCCTCGAAGTCTGGCCAGTTCTCCAAGACTCGATCTTCGCTGAGGACATCTGTGTCTTCATCCACGCGGTAGATCTCGCCAGTCAAGAGGTAGATGTAGAGGTGAGCTTCTGTTCTGCAGTGAAGGTGAAGAAGAAGTCTTGTGGGTGTAGAAGTTGTAGAGGTTCGCCTTTTCCTTCTCATCCATCTCGGCAGTTCTTCAAACCAGATTTCATGAGGTTGTGGCAGAAGAATCTTCTTTGGTCTTTGGCACATCCACCAACAGTGAGCTGAAGTGGAGCTTGGCTTTCTTTCTCTCAGGAGCTTGAACCACAATCTCCACTGGGCCCTCACGTTTCTTGTTGATCTCCTCAATGGAGAGGTCAGAAGGTTGGCCACTTGTCGAGGTAGAAGAGGACCTAGTTTCATCAGCGGTCTGCTGATCCATGGGAGCTTGTAGATCTTGCGCATGAGGTTGTCGAGAGATGCGTGCAGAGGAATTTTCAGTCTGCACCTGCACATAGCCAAACAAGTAGAGATGGCAGAGCTTGTCAATGTCAGTGTTGAAAAGCTCCTTGATGTGAATGATGGAGTCGGTGTTGTGCTCCGTCACAGCGATGCCAGTGCGACCTTCTGTCCAAGTGACCAGGGTGCCTTTTGAGTACTTCGGCACCAGGATGGTTCTCATACCCTTCCATATCTGATTCCATGGAAGGCAACTCGGTCATGATGGAAGGCTAAGAACGTCGTCGCGTCCTTCAGCATCTTCTCGGCCATCTCGCTGTGAACCTTGGGGAATTTCACCATTCGGTCCTCACCATTCTCACACTTCAGGATCTCTCCCATTGTGAAAGGTCGGTATGGTGAGCACTGTTCCACCACCAGCTTCATTCGTCGTAGAGCTTGCTCAGCATCAGAGGCAGAGGTCGTGCAGACCTGGTTCACAAACTGCAGGTAGCTCTCTCGAAGAGGTCGCATGTGGCAATTTGCCACTTTGCTTGGCCCCGGAAAACGGACCCCACCAAGTCCCCCGAAAAAGAGCTTTTTCCTGAGTTTCCCAAAGGAATCTTGACACTTGGTGGGGTCTGTTTTCCGGGGCGAACCCAAGTGGAAAATTGGCAGTCGCATGTGTCGAAGTCCAGTCAAGTAGGGTCGCTGCTGAAACTCCACGGCTGTGCCAGCGGACTCATTGATCTTCAGCAATGTTGCTGGGCCACGCCATCCAAAGCCACCTCCATCATCACGGAAAATCTCGACTTTGGTTGTTCCAGGAGTCATGTCGGCCACAGGTAGTTGTTGAGGTCGTGAGCGATTGGCCTTGGCTATTCTGGCCTCAAGGATCGCTGCCTGACTTGCTTGAATCGAAGAGCAACTTGCCTCAGTCTCAAAGACCGTTCAAAGGCAGACTCATCAGGAGAGACATCATCGCCACGCGGAGGTTGTTCAGGATCAAGGTATCCACGAGGAAGAACTCCAAACAGCATGGTGGTAGGTGCATATCCTCCGACCTGATGTGTGGTGCTTGAAGCAATGCTAGCCTCACTGGCGAGTCCTTCTCCCTCAATCTCCAGGCCCCAACGTCCAGCTTCGGCCTGAAGTTTGGCCATCCTCAACTTGATGAGATCGATGTTCTTCTCCACCAAGCCAGTTGATGTATACCTTGAACTCCAGAAGTTGTGCCACCAGGTTGGCGAGCAATGCCAAGTCGCTGAAGTTCAACACCAGCGGCCACTGTCATCAATGATGTCTCCTGATCAGACACCAAAGTCCTCATTGGACCAAAGTAACGGATCCAGCTGTTCATCAGAGCGTTGAGAACGTGCTTCAACTCTCGGCTCTGGCAGGTGGTTGCGATCTTGTAGCGGGTGGCCTCGTCGATCGTCAGAAGGTAGAGCTGGCCACCGTAGTTGAACAAGTCGATCTCATTGAATGCCATGGAGAGATCAGCTCCTCTGTATTGAGGACGTCGTCCAGAGCGAGCAAAGCGTCGGCAAATTCGGCAGCTAGCCACTGCGTCACCTGTGAGACGCCAAACAGCATGGGGCATGCCACAGCGTTAGAGGATGGCCTTGATGTCTTGGCTTCCTGCATGCCAGAGTCGTTCATGTAGACCCAAGATGAGCCTCTTTGCGGTGATGTCGTCCTTGCCCACAAGCTTGGGCAGCCGTGTGAAGAGTCGACGGAAGTCGAAGATTGGCTTGAGCCTGCCAGGATGTTCAGCAGGGCCGTCAGGATTTTCCTCATCCATTTCTCGTGGTAGAAGTTGTTCTTGTTCTTGGCCAATCACGGCGACTGCAGCCTTCTCGTCATCGTCACTGTCGATCTTGTCCTTGATGGCAAGTTTGGAAGGAGTAGACGAAGAAGAGGCTTCTCCAGCTTTTGCAGGATCTTTTCCAAACAGAGCTATTAGCCAGTCATCCTCCAAGTTCAGAGGTTCGTGCCACCGACTCAAAGAGAGTTCACGTAGGTCTTGAACAGCTTGTAGATTCCAGCTCTCGACATTGCCTCGCATCAGAAGTCTCAAAGGTGCAGCGCCAACAGTGAGCTGGGGCTCTGGTGTAGGAGTGCTCCAGGGCTGCAGACAGGCCATTGCTCCTTGAACATCCATGTGCTCCTTGAAGACGTTGCGAAGCCACCCCAAGGCCGTAGGGTCTTCAAGCCAGTGGACATAGTTCTGGTCCTTGGCCTCTTCTCCAGAACGTCGAAGTCCACCGCTTCGGAGAGGAGCTTGATGAGGCACATCTTCAGAATGGCTGTCTGCTCGCTGTTGAAGCTGAGTGAAGGATGGGCTGCAAGTCGACCTTGCATGACCTTCTCGTTCTTGAGCGCTTCCTTTCGGAGGCTGTCAAAGATGTCATCTTTCTGTTGTTGTTCTCGTTCAAGTCTTTTGCGCTCTCTTGGATCTTCGCCTTCGGGCCATTTTCCATAGCGACATTCACCAGGAAGGAAATTGTGCTCCATGTCAGCTGTCGCTGCGCGACCCATGGCGCAACGTTCGCACTTGTAGTAGCCCTGGGAGGTGTTGCGGTAGTCCAGGAACCTTTTCACATCTTTCACCAAAGCCTTGCACATGCTCTCGGGGTACACAGCCGCCATTGTCGTGCGGGGTCGAAGCAGCAGCGGATGTCCTCGGTCAGGAGGTCCAGGTCGCAGGGCGCCAGCAGCCACCAAAGGTCGAAGGGCGCGAGATCGTAGTGCAGCGTGGGTCGTCAGACCAGAGCTTGGAGTCGTAGATCACCAGGCTATTGCTTCGGCACAGGGAACAATTGGGACGGGTGGAACCTAGGGGCTCCGCCACCAAATTGAAGTTGGCAGCACTTTTAGTTGTCTCGGGCAAAAGGTGCACCTCACATATAGAGGTAAGAAATGGTCACTGCTATTGCACAGAAAATTCCAGTCAAAGATTGGGGCATATACTCATTTCAGAACTCGGGACATTCCGTTAATGATTTTTCTGCAAATTTCGCAGTATCTCATTGAAGAGTTAAGGGTTTCTTTCAACAAGCTGCAGTTTTTCGTCTGAAGCAGCGGACAAGTCGCTTTCATCCCTTTCAAAAGGTAGGTACGTGGAGGGGGGCGAGCATATATATATATATATTCATTATAATCAAACTAGTTTAACTACAACACAATAATTATAAATTAATGGTCATTAATGTGTGTATATATGTAAACCTGTTTCCGCACGGCCTCATAACATGTCATAAAGCTGCACAGCTACATCTCTGGTGAAGCGGCTTTTTTGGTGCTTTTCTCTCAGCAACAAACCATGGCTGCAGCGTTGGCGCTCCTGAAGCACCTGCGAGATTTTGGATATATGGAGGTTTCCATAGTCATGGTAGTACCCCAACAGCTGGATGGTTTACAATGGAAAATCCGAAAATAACATGGGTGATAACTAGGGGTTCCCCCATGACTTAGGACACCTCCATACTGTGGATGGAGGAAATCCTGCACCAGTTAGTAGATGGTTTATCCCATTATAATCCCATTATTTACAGTGTTCTACAGTTCCCAATAGTTCCCAACTGGTGCAGGATTTCTTCCATCCACAGTATGTTGGAGAATACATGTTCATTGTTTCTACTGTATATTTTTTCAGGACATTGCCCCAAGTGATCCTTCCCTCAACCGACAAGTTCCCACCCTCTCCATCTCTTTGGCGCCGCTCTCGGCGAAGGGAATCGACCTGCCAGCAATGGCGCTGCACCATGGGGATACCCCCAGCTGGATGGTATTCATTTCATAGAAAACCTATAAATGGATGATAAATGGGGGTACCCCCATGACTGAGGAAACTCTCCCATTTTGCAGGACTGAAAAGCCCAATTATCTGTTTCAACTTTTGTTTTGGTGCAGAAGAGCATTGGTTGATGGAGCCCCTGTGGATTAAGTATGATGGTGATGTCAGTAGACCCTTGGCATCTTTGCTCCGTTCCAACTCTGGGCCCCACAACACGCGCACGCAGAGCATCTATATGACTGCAAAACTTGGGAAGCAAAACTGGATGGCTGAAACTCTGAATCTGCAAAAAAAGGTCCCTAGATGTCCCTAGTCCCTCAGATTTGGACCAGCATTTCCTGGTGCTCCCAGCTGGATCTGGTTGCGACTCAGCAGACATCCATACATCGCTGGGTGAAATGATGATTGATCAGTGGAGTCGAGGCTATTCTGCTGTACTATGTTGTACTCAATCTTAAAGAATATGAAAAGATATAAAACATTAAGCAAGTCAAAAGACTTTTCTGCCGGAACCCTCTACTGAAATTTGATGAGATATGACTTTGATGTTGTTCTTAGGCAGGGAAATGGGAAGAGACATGAAAAAACGTTGTTGAGGGCTGAAGATTTCTGTGGAAATGTTGCATATCAATCCATGGAACTGCTGTGGGACTGTCGCGAGCCAACGCGCTGGTGGTACAGTACTTGGTGATTCGATCCTGAGTCACTCGCTTTCCGCTGTGGCACCACTGAAACTGTTTGCAGCCCCTCGGGTTGTAACCTACCCTCCATGAGACCTCAACTGAGCACATCCACTACATTCCACCAGGGTTTACAGAGCTGTCTAATTGTTATAATATATATACCAGTATTATATATATATATATGCATATGTTGTATATTTCATCAGACATATACATATTATTACATATTATCGAATTATCGCTATTATGGGGGAGTAAACCAGCTGTATTGTCAACCCCTGACTATTAAATGAGGTGATATCCCAAACATAGTGATGATTTCTGGTGTTGATCCTGGCTTAATCGGTTAATCCTCACTGATTCCTCAATCTTTTTCTCTGCGCGGGATTGAGATTTCGGAGCTGAGTCTGACCTCACTTTGCAAGGACAAGCTATCGGTTCGCAGGCCCGCATTGCAGGCGTCCTCTGACACTCCCAACTCGCCCTCAAGGATCTTTCGCAAAAAAGCTGCTATTCCAGGGTCAAAGCTCAGCCTGGAAATGTCATAATGTTTGGAATAGTCTGGAAAATCATTTTGGAGGAACTTACCACAAATGGCTGTCGATTCATGCTGATTCTGATCGAACAAGATAAGGAGGCATCCACTGGAAAAAGGAAGCATACGAGTATGAAGTCAAAAAGGAGCACTTTTCGTACTTCTCCAGAAAACATGCCTTAAAAAAATACAACAATATACAACATTACAATATCATATTGACAATATCACATTTTCCATAGAACAACTTCTATGCTGCCACTCTCAATGTGTTGTTCTGCTCGAAACAAGTGAATCTGCCAGGGTCATCATCAACACAACTGCGCTCGTTGCAGCAGGTCGAGATTGCCAGAGGAAACCCTTCTGGTCAGGGCTTGTACATTTTTTCCCGGCAGCAGCCACTTAAAGTTTAATGGGATACTTCTCATCGTTCCAACGTGAAAAGTGCAAACAGTATCAAAAAGATTCAACCAGATTCAACAAGTACAAATTGAGATTCACAAAGAATCCACGGATCCATGGTGAGAATTAAAATCTCACAACCTTCAACCAGCTGAAACAGTTTCGAGCCGGAGGTCATATATGGTACCCCAAGATGTACGGCGCCAGCCAAAGGTGAGACGTTTGGCGCTAAATATGCCGGCTCTTGCCACTTTTCTCGCGTGCTGTGAGACGGAACTGACTTGCATAGGAAGTCAGGCAAATTTCACCTCACACTAAGCCAACAAAGCCGCCAAAGCGGCTGAAATCGCGGCAGGAATACAAGAAGAAATGAGACCTTGCGTCATTCAAAACACAGGTGTCTGAAGTTTTTTTGAAGACCTCAGACCGTAAAATAAAGAAATTCAAAAACAACCAAGCATACTGTGGTCTCCGGTGCACTTTTTGCATTCCCTGTTGCCGTGATTTCAATCATATAGACTAGACGGCTTCCATCAGTTGTTGGAAAGACTGAAGAGGGAAAGTCCTGTGTTGGAAATCATGGCCGACGCTTGCTCAGTCTCGCTGCTTTAGGATATTTCAGATCTTTGTTGAGTCTCCAAAGACAGAATGACAGAATAAGACATTCAACTACAGATTGATCAGATTGCATCAAGGGAAAGACTATTTGAATTCCACGTGGGACGGGAACTTCTGGCGGCACCTTGGAATCGGAATCTTGGAATCAGGGAGTTCCAAATTTCGCCATGAACTTATCGAGCCTGGGCTCCGCGAGCAACGACTTTCTGGATCCCCAACCGCCCAACCTTTCCATTTTTGAAACCGTTGGGCCGTGGAGCAGGTTCTGGTCTGCACTCTTCATGGTGATCTCCTTCACTCCCTGGCGCCGGCGCCCAGCGCTGAAGCGACGCCGCATGGTCCATGTTTTTTTTTGGTTGGCGGGGTTTAAATGGTGGGAAAAAAATTGAACCCTCATGACAATACACACACGCATATAATATATGTATAAATATAAAGATAGATAAATAAACATATATATATATCTATGCAAATATATGCACACATAAAAGTACATGTATGTATATATATATATATATGCATATATATATATATACATACAAACATATATGCATACATATGTAAATAGAAACATACATGTATGTATGTATGTATGTATGTATGTATGTATGTATGTATGTATGTATGTATGTATGTATGTATGTATGTATGTATGTATGTACAAACATTAAAACACACACACATATATATATATATAAATAAACATATATACACAACAGATAAAAATATAAATGTATATATATATATATACACATATGTATATGTATATATAAATAAAAGCATATGTAACAATACACCAATATATATATATACATACAAAATTAAAAATACATACATACACAGGCATACATACATACACAGACATACATAGACATACGCAAACATACATACATACATACATTACATTACATTATGTTACATTACATTACATTACATTACATTACATGACAGTACAGTACAGCACAGTACGGTACATTACATACATTACATACGTCACATACATTACATACATTGCATACATTACATACATTACATACATGACATACATGACATACATTGCATACATTGCATACATTGCATACATTGCATACATTGCATACATTGCAGACAATACATACAATACATACAATACATACAATACATACAATACATACAATACATACATTACATACAATACATACAATACATATGATACATACGATACATACGATACATACGATACATCCATCCATCCATCCATCCATCCATCCATACATACATACATACACTCCATTACATTCCATTACATTCCATTACATTACATTACATTCCATTCCATTACATTACACTACGCTACATTACATTACATTACATTACATACACTACATACAATACATACACAGACGCATATATATACAGTATATATATATATCATGCATATAGTGGGCATTTTTCCCACATATCACCTGCCCTTCACAAATGGCGCATCGAGTCGAGTGCCGCACCATGTGCGGTGTAAGATTCGAGAGGCCAACTGGGGACTCTTGCCCCGCAACCTCGGGATGAATTTTCCAACGATGGCTGTGGCAGTACGAGATTTGAGTGGATGTGATCCATAGATAATGCATAGATGTCCATAGTAACAGTTTCAACATGTTTCAACTGAAAAACACATATCCAAAAAACTTTTTATCATACTGTACTCTCAAGTAATTTATACTATGTTGTTTTTTTTTCATGCTTCAAGTTGGAAAGATGCCAGAGCTTGTGATGCTTTCCGGCCAACAAAAATCGTAGCAATCCCCAGCTTCTGACTGCCAAATGGTCGAACGACCCGGTGTTTGTACCTTGGTGGTATGAGTTCACTGCTTTGCGATGTGAAACGCGATGGCCATTCCATGCCATTCCCAACAACTGTCAGCTTCCTTCAGAGCTGCCAGACTTGGGCTATGCGAAAGGGCACCCCAAAGTCTTGTCATCATCTTTCTTCAAAAAGAATATTTTAAGGGATTGATTTCACTAATTTTACTGAAATTAATGATTTTGCCGTACATCCAGGGCTTTCCAGTAGATTTCACCTTCCTCAATTGCTGGGACATGAGCCAATCTAGCTGTTGATGTTGTTCGCAACAAGACTGGCTGGTGGAATTTGTGTCCCCTGGGCAAGTCGCCACCTGTTGAAGGCGTTGTTGGCGCAGACTGCAGCCCTGGCCTTATCTCTGGTCACAATTCAACTTGCCCAAAGTTCAAGCGTCCCCAACAACACTGAATCACATACTCTCAAACGTGCATGTAAGCATGTGAGCATGCTGGCATGTAAGTGTGTAAGTGTGTAAGTATGTATGTAAGATAAGTAGCACGTAAGTAAGTAAGTAGATAAGTAAGTGTTTTAAGCATGTAAGTATGTAAGCATGCACGCATATAAGTATGTATATAGATATGTAAGTATGTATGTAGGTATGTATGTAGGTATGTAGCAATGTAGGTATGTAATGTAGGTATGTAGGTATGTAGGTATGTAGGTATGTAAGTATGTAGGTGTGTATGTATGTATGTAGGTAGGTAGGTATGTAGGTATGTAGGTATGTAGGTATGTAAGTATGTCTCTAAGGTAAGTAAGTACGTAAGTAAGCAGGTAAGAAAGTATGTATGTAAGTATGTAAGAAAGAATGTAAGTATGTAAGTACGTAAGTATGTATGTAAGGTAGGTGAGTACGTATGTATGTAAGTAGGTAAGTAAGTAAGTATGTTTGTATGCATGCATGCATGTATGTGTGTGCGTGTCTGTCTGTGTGTGTGTGTGTTTGAACCATCTGGAAAGATGTAAAACTTCTAACTTAGCAGGGGGTAGCGGCAGATCATTTGGGACCGCTACCAACGAAGACACCCATTTGATCTGGTGATACAGATTGGGACGCCAATCTGCGTACCTGCACCATTTTCATTCCCGTCAATGGCAACCGTCCAAGCCAAGAACCGGCATGTCGTTGTTTCCAACAGTTTTCTAACCACTGTACGGTTTTCGCAATCTGAATTACTGCTGACTTCGTCAGATGGAAGAGTTGCATCTAGCAAGGACGTAGAAAGAATTCTTCTCCACTGTTTCTCACGCTTGGTCATTTACTATTTCCTGTCAGGTTTAACTGAAGTGTTTTTGCACGTACGATGCATTCCACATCAGTAATTCGATAAGATGTTTCTGAGCAAGTGTGTCACTCATACCGTTGTCCGACAAGGTGGTATGAGCCCTTCGGGGAAAGCCTTTCCAGGCTAAGAATTGACAGTAAAACGATGTCTGAATTTACACTTTTGAATTAGTAATTCGTTTAAGTATTGTGAAACAGCCGTTCACCTTTCAGGTTTCACTCTGACGGTCGTTGTGTTGAACAATGGGCTGCCGTTTGAGCACTCACCATTTGGAGCGACTGACATCCTGTCCCTGGTAGCCTGCTGAAAGCTGTGGAAACCTTCTTTTTCCAACTTTGCCCAAGAGAGTACGGTGCTCGACAGTTGGTAACATGACATGGAACCATGTGGAGGCTTCAGGACATGCTTTCAAGGTGTGGTATCTTTCTTTTTTGGTTTCTCGGTGAGGTTGAAATTGTGCAACTAATTCAGGGGTTGAACACGTAAGCCGTCCAGAGGGTTGTGACTTGAATGCCGAGGGCCTTTGAGCCTTATCACGAATTCTGCATGCGTTGTGGATGCATCATGTCATTAACTAGTTCCCCATGGGTCCCTATTTCATGTGTTCTTGCGTTCTCCTCTCTCCAGGTAGGTTTGGCCCGTTGCGTGCTGAGGTTGTTGTAGGTTTGCGCCGTGTCAGGTTGGTTCAGGCGCTTCTGTCTTCCCCCTCCTCCGCTGGTCTTGTTCCGTTTTCCGTCGGCCTCCGCTTTTCTTTACTTTTCCCGTGCCTTTCCAGGGTTGCCCGTTTTGGGCTAGGTTTCATGTGTTGGTGTTTGCTCTTTCCCTCTTCTTTTGCGTTCCCCTCTTTGCGTCCTGGTTAAGTAATTTTCATCTCATTGTCATCTTCACCTCATTTTCATTTCCCTTCTTCTTCATTTTCATCTCATTGTCGGGACCTTAATTTCCCACCCTCCTGCGGGAGGGTGTGTGTGTGTGAACCATCTGGAAAGATGTAAAACTTCTAACTTAGCAGGGGGTAGCGGCAGATCATTTGGGACCGCTACCAACGAAGACACCCATTTGATCTGGTGATACAGATTGGGACGCCAATCTGCGTACCTGCGCCATTTTCATTCCCGTCAATGGCAACCGTCCAAGCCAAGAACCGGCATGTCGTTGTTTCCAACAGTTTTCTAACCACTGTACGGTTTTCGCAATCTGAATTACTGCTGACTTCGTCAGATGGAAGAGTTGCATCTAGCAAGGACGTAGAAAGAATTCTTCTCCACTGTTTCTCACGCCTGGTCATTTACTATTTCCTGTCAGGTTTAACTGAAGTGTTTTTGCACGTACGATGCATTCCACATCAGTAATTCGATAAGATGTTTCTGAGCAAGTGTGTGAGTGTCTGTGTGTGTCTATGTCTGTGGATGCAATGCATGCAATGGTTTGGTAAGGGACAGTGCGGTATCGTATGATGGTCTGGTCTGTTATGGTGCGGTACGGTACAGTACGGTACAGTACGGTATGTAAGTACGTATGTACGCATGTACGCATGCACGTAAATCAGAATATGGATGTCTTGCATCTTCATCCGAGCCTGAGTGTGTGCCTACCAGAGGCGCTTCCTTGTGGCGATAGCCTTGTTCCAGAGGTGTCGATAAGCACAGGTGCAATGATCAAGTGGTGGAGACACACTTCGATGATTTCGTGGATTTTCCCGCGTTTGAGAAGTTCCCCCAAGGTATCTCAGGGCAGAGCAAGTTCCTTCCTTTGTTGCTTCCGGCGTCTTGCCTCAGATTCCACCGATTGCCACAGCTCACTTCCCCAACTATATCGATTCATTTTCGATTCATCTAAAAGTGAAAGAACCCTAACATCATCAAAACTCCAATGCTTTTATCATTTTCCACATGAAAAGGTAAATATAATAAATAACCAATTTTTGGACACCACCAAATGGGTTTGTCCGAAAAAAGGTACAGTACCCCATTCCATTCCTTGGTTGATCATCATTTTCCCATAACCATTTATGTGGTTATACCTCCTTTTCAATCACACGTACATCCTGTTGGATATAGAATGACATGTGCCCCACATTATCCCATGATATTCCCATGATTCCCCATGAATATCACATAGAATTCCAAAAATTAAATCCAAATCACCATTTCCTGGTAAAAACACCATCTTCACCCACCATGTATGCGGAAACGGTTGGAATGGGTTGGATGCTGGCACCGGTTGCCGCGCCCGAGCTCCGGACAATGGAGGTGGTGCTAATCCCGGCGGCGCAGAAGGGGATCCCGACCAGGAATGTGGCGACGTCACACCCAACTGGGCTCAAGCGGCACCGGTGACTGGGCTAAGCGCCAGCTAGAGATGGCGAATTTGAGACATCTTATGTATGTATATGTGTATACAGCTGTATACATAAAATAGAAATAAATAAATAAACGAAAAAAATAAATGAATAAACAAATAAATAGATAAATATATATATATGTATGATTATGTATGTATATAATATAGGCATTAACAAAATAAAGCGCTCTGCTTGCTCTGAAAAATCGAATCTCTCCCGTCTCCCGTCTCTGAGAAGACCACTCCGGTTCTCCATCCGACCACTGGAAGACTATGAAAAGGGTCCGTTCCAGACAACGTATGGAATTACCAAGACCTTCCTGAACCTTTTTCTAGATCCGCTTATGTGGGGCGGACATGGAACTCCCCTTTACCATGTCAGACCCTTACTTTTCACTTCGTCGCTGCAAGACCGGCCGGGCCCCAGGTCCTGACAATCTCCCCATGGAAACCCTTCGCCTCCTTCCTCACCCTGTTAAACATATTCTCCTTTCTCACTAATAACTACTGCTTCCTACATAGAATTGCTCCAGACCATTTCAAACTCAGCAAGGTTGTGATGATTTAAAAAGGCAACAGAGAGGACAGCCTTGTTTAATGCCTCGGCCAAGAGGTTGAGAAGGGGAGCCGAAAGAAAGGTCTGAGACAAAGAACTTTGAGAGGCTATAGGGACATGATGTTGGTGAAGAGTTCAGAGACACCGTATCTTATGAGAGCAGCATGCAAGTGCTGATGACTGATAGAGTCAAAAGCTTGAGGCCAATCAAGAAAAAGAATATGGAGTGATGAAGTGCGTCGCTCAAAGATTTCAGTGAGGCGACGGAGGAGAAAAAGGGGAGTAGAAGGAGAGCGATTGGAACGGAAGCCATACTGTTGGTGCTGGAGGAAGGGATCAACCCTTTTTGAAAGACGAAGGTGGAGCAAAGAAGCGTAGAGCTTGTATATGGCGTTGGCCAAAGAGATTGGCCGGTAGGACGAGGGAGAGCGGCTACGCTTCATTATAGTTCTGCCCGCTCTCACAGCGGACCTTAACGATATTTTCGTCACCCTCTTCCACTACACCCCATGGACTTTTCCATCTCTCTTTCCAAGTTCAGATATTGAGTATGCTGACGATACTGTTCTCATGGCTCGCTCCAATGCAACTCTCATGCGTCTTCTCCACCTCCTACAACATCTTGCCTCCCGAATAGGCCTTCTCCTTAACGGAAACACATGCCAACTCCTGAGTATCCACTCCACGCTGCCTGTTTCCCTATCTATTTCAGTTACTCCAGGCACCTCCTGCGACTGCCCCTATTGTGCTCCCTTCTTTGGCTTGGACTCCAACCCTTTGCCCTATCCACCCCTCTTCCTCCTCTTCCCAGTGCCAAATATTGGGTTCATACATTGCCCCCAATTCCTCCTCTAACTCTAACTCTGATGTCTCCTTCCGTTGCTCCCAGGCTTCTGACCGTAGAATTCAGTATCTCGGTCATATACTTAGGCATCCCAATAGCCCTGAGTCACTTATTTGCTTCAACCCCTCTAGGACCCTACGCACCATTAGTTCCCCTTTTAGGAGAGGCCCCCCCAGGGCTCATTGGCCTGAACTCTCCCTGGCTGAAGCCCATTCTAAACTCCGACTATACCGAACTGTCCTAACCCTGTTGATCTTCTCCACCCATTCTATACCCACTTTACCATAGTGGAATTAAAATCACTTTCATGCATCTACTAATACGATCAACTGGTACAATACTACTCAACAACTCCATGCTCTCCTTCCTGTTGCTGAAAATAGAGAACTGTGGAAACACCTTAATTACCCCAAAACTGAAATAAGAGCCAGCTAAGTAAGCTCACCTTCTATGGTTGCTGCTGCTGACATGTAGCCCATCAGCGGGCCGCATATCACTTGGGAAAGAGATGTATAATGTCATAAGCAACTCTATAGACAACTTGATAATATCTTGATATATCTTGATATGAACGTTTGGTTATGTCTGAAAATGAGAATTTTACCTCATGTTACCGTCAATTTATGACGCTTCAATATCTCTTGAACTGAATTCCTCCCAGTGGCAGGCATTCTGTCGTAGCCTGGACCTGGGCTGTTTGGATTGACGACCCATTTCACCGACAAAATCTACACAGCATGTCATGTGGGTATGGATCAATACCTATGAAAATACCATTTTTAGTGGGATGAACATCCATTTACCAGCTATTTTGATGTGAACTACAGGGGTACCAGGGTTTTGACACACTGCCATGTCATGTCCTGAGGGCCAGGCCTTCGGGCTCGTCTCCACCGAAATAGTCGTCCTCCATGCCGGGCGCACCAGCCTGACGCAGTTTTCGTCCGATGCTTTTTGCACTTGCTGAGTGTCGATCTTCGTTTTTGAACGATGACCTTATTCAAAAAAATAAATGAACCCAGCAATGATAAACTTTCCACAATTTCACCAAAACATGGATGGTATAAACCCTCCAACTTTGGAAGTTTAGTTCTGGGTCTACCACACCACTCATGCTCCAGTTTCCAAGTTATGCTGAGACACGTTTCTGCACAGTGCAGCTGCTTGATTTGCTATCAAATACCTGTCATCGCTGCCAAAAGCTCTGCCAAGGCTCATCATGTCGTTACCGCAGCATCTTCACTGCTTCAAATTGCATTCGGCTCAAGATTTTCGAACACTTTTGGAGTTTAACAATTCAACAATGAAAAAAACCCTTAGCCCCCTTCGTAAAATCTAAGGTCTTCCGATCTCAAAATCCAAAAGAAACCACGTTGCTGTACCCCAGTGGAGCACGGGTCAACGAAACCCAGCGCACCGAGGTCCTACAAAGGATGGGAAACGATGGCTTTTTTCCATGTGTTTTCCCCATGGATTTTCCCCATGGATTTTCCTATGATATAGGGGGGTAATAAGGGGGACATGTAGATGTTATTACTATAGATGGTTTTTACCCTGAACAACCACGGGCTTTCCAAATTTCCCATGATCCAAGTCTGGGAAGACTAGAGTGACTAGTGTTTGAATGGAAAACAAGGATGAATCAAGCCACGCTAAATGGGTCTTTCTGTATGTTGATTCTCAACCAGCTGAGTCTCAAAGAAAACCTCCAGCAGATGTTGGATATTGAAGCATCCAGTCTTGGGGGTCAAGTACTTTGAACGACATCGATCCTGACATCCTGACAATGCTGTTCACATCAGCCAGCTGAGATTTCTCGTCTCACAAGGGTCGGAAGCCTCTGCAAAAGAATATTGATTTAATACTACACTAATCCACAAAAAGATAGAAGAGTCATTAACCTGTGTTTTAGTAGGATTTTGTTTTTCTATCTTTTTCTGGATTATTAAAGTTCATTTTAGGATTCAGCCTTAGGTGCCTAAGAACATCGGGAAAATGTCAGGACACAAACAGAGTCTTCCAGGTGATAAATAGGCGCATGCACAGGTCTCAACCGAAATGTTCAACCCAACAAGTACTCTTGACAAGAAAATACGATGCACAATGGTAGAAATGGAGGTTTCCGAAAATAGTGATAGCCCTAAATCATCCAAAATTGGTGATTATCAATGGGAAAACTCTAATGGTTTGGAATAGCCATATTTTAGGAATCACCAAATGGAAGATCATCCCCCAAAGATTCATGGAAATCTTCTCCTCGGGATTGCCCCTCTATCATCACTCCTGCGGTGTGGGCCATGGGGCCGCCCCAGCGCTTGGAGCACCGGAACTGGGGGCACTCAGTTGCTCAGGTTTCCTCGCCAGCGGGGGTCCCTGCGTTTTTGATTTTCGAGAAACATGGCCAGGCTGGATAACATGAATCATGGAATCGCAACAAGTAGCTGGGATAAAAATGATTCATCCCTGAAAAGAGTGTCAAAAACGCTGATTTCAATGCGTCGTTGAGAAAATCTCCCTTCGTCTTCCGAAGTTCTGAACAGAACCACCTGCATCCCATCTGAGTCCCTGGACCTGCCAAAGAATTGCCCCGGTGGAGGGCCAGGCATTCCTTTGTCTGAGTGAGGTGCTCGCAGGGGACCAGGCCTTAAGGCAAGGATGTGGAACGGCGTCGAAAGTAAACACATGTTAAAGATCACAAAATGGACCTGAACATGGAAATATGGCTCAGAACTATCTACCACAAAAATGGCTGGTTCACAGTGATAATCTTGAAACATGTGCCTTTTTTTTTCTGCGCCACACCTATTTGATAATATTCAAAGAGATCCTCGCCTTGGTCATTGCCCCCTGTCAACCTGGAAACTTTGTGATCTTTGTGGGTACCTTCAACTTCGCCGACCTTTTTCCAACCAGGATTAAATGAACCAATCCATACCACTTCTATATGGCTCTGGGTCAAAATTCAAGGCCCAAACCACACCTCCATGAAGATAGCCATGGGGTGCCCTACCCCATATTTTCAAATCGGAGCGAATGGCACGCCATGCCATGGCTATGCTCAGCTTCCAACTGTAGTGCCCCTCCCATTGGGCTGACGCAATTCCCATTGCCAAAGCCTGGCGTTTGTCTTTCAAAGACCAGCATCCAAAAACCAGACCAGCATCACAAAAAACCATCAAAAACCCATCAAAACAAGCATATAAATACATAAATATACCATAATAATCACCATTCATTGGGGGTATTGTATCAGATCTTCGGCCTACCTGGTGCTGCAGCTGCTAGCATTCGATTATACGCCGCTGCGGCTGGAGAGGCACCTGCCAGGTATCCCCTTGTGGAGAAAGGACCATGAAATCATAGGGGAAATGGATGGACATGATGCGTAGAAGCGGTGGATAGAATGGGAGAATGGGCTATATACCCGTTTTTTTTTACATTTTCTGACCAAAGCCACATGGGTTGGGTTGGCCAGTGCATTTTGCTGATGCTTCCGACCGGATGGTTGTGGGTAGAAACAACGAGACTTTGGTGGGTGAAGCGACTCCGAAGCAGTCGGTCCAGTCACCTCCTGTTGGAGTCGGCATGTAGCCAGATGAGGCAGAATGAGGCGGCGACAGCATGCCTTCAATGGAAACTGGATCATTTGGGGATGGGTCCAGTTACCTGTGAAATTGACTGGGGGAATAACCACACATTTTCACCAGCTATGACTGTGGGTACCATCCGGGTCCCAGGGTTTTGACTTATAGCCATTGTTTGGATGAGCTGTCTGCTTTCCATGGTCTGATTTCTGTCTCGCTCCCCACCCCACCCCCAAAACAATCCCAGTTGAAAGAGTCAAACCAGACCGGCTACAACAGTAAGCAGTTCCTCTGCGGCTACTCTCGAAATGTTGCAATGGAAAAGACCCATTCTTAATGGGCAATGAGCCATGACGATCATCTTTCAGGGTATCATGAATTTTGCAGCATTTGACCCAGGCCTCTTTGCAAATGACTACCTGGTACAGAAGCCACCCTTTGGTTCATGTAGGGCACCACCATTCCAGGGTTCATCGCTGTACCTCACCGTTACCCGGGCAGGATAGGAGCGTGCAAAGTTGAAATCTGCTTTCAAGGCCTTGAAGATGAGAAAGCCCAGCTGCTCGATCAAGGAGATCAGCAAATGTCTCGCACAATATGCAGCACACATGGACACGTATCCATGCATTGTGTGAAAACGTATGGAAATTAATGTCTCAGCTCCAGGTCCGCCCATTTTGAACAAATGCCATGAAGGCATGTGAAGGCATTCAAGGTGTATGAGTAAATATGACAGTAAACGGGGCTGCAATGCATATATTTGATGATATTTGTCTTTGATTGCGTGATTGGCTGACTGACAGAATTAACATAATAACGAGGTACTACGCAATGGTCACCTGAAAAACTATAAAGACATCTTCTAGTACCAGTGTGTACGTAATAGTGTGCGTCGGCATGTGCGGTGATAGAAAGGTATGTCATCGCATCTAGTGACACCGCATGGTAATGGTCTCTCTCTATATACTGCTAGATGCAGGTAGTCGTATGTCAGATCGTGAATCATTCCGCACTCAAATACATCCACATAGCAAATGAACACCTCCAAAAAGACACCCAAAACAAAAGCATGCGCTCACACACACAAACAGAATGCTTACCTTTTCATGTGATGATCACTCTTATTGTTCAGGATGCTAAATGTGTACAACACACCTATTTGCCCAATGTTATATAGCAGGGATGAATATCGCCATCAATCCCAGCTGCCTCGCCGACATTCACCATCTCATGTTGAGGTACTGGCACCTTCAGCGCATCAGCTGCGGCCTGACGTGGCTGATGTTGGAGATAATCAGGCAATCACAGTACTCTCCAGTAAACTAACATAGCTACGGAAAATGGACCATTTATAGGTAATTTACCTATTTAAAAAACTAGTCATTTTCCAAAGCTTTGCTAGTTTACCAGAGAGTATCATATGTTCTTTATTATGTTGAAGACCAGTAAATTATGATATAACATTAGCAACCCAACGCCATAAACCTACTTTTTAGGGATGGTTTACGAGGCATTGGGTTTTCCAAGTTGATTATCCGACTAATTATGATAGTTTCATGCGCAGACATTAGGATATCATATTCTACTATAATTATCCTGACTCTTTACATTTCATGTGGATAATGGATCAAACATGGGTACTTCAATTATTGGATGGTTAATACTGAAAAAATCGACTTAAATCTGCGGTCCCCCAATGTCCCCCAGGTCTCTAATTTTAACCCATACCCATGTTGAGAAAGTTCCATTTTCTACGCTTCCTCCCGGATTCCGACAGCCCGCACCTGGGCCAGGTCACTTTGCGAGGCTGGCCGACGGCCTCGCCGCAACCCTGATAAAGTCCTATAAACAAACCATATCAAGAAGACATCAACGGGTGTTCAACCTCTATGACTCTAAATTTATATGAACCCTTGGTGAAATCATATCCAAAACCATCTTAACTGGTGTTTTCTACATACCTTAGGACTCATTGATTCAAAATGTCCGGATTCCAACGCTGTATCAACCCGTCTGCGGCCTGGAGAGGAATGAGAAGAAGCGGTGCCGGTCTCGAATCTCCGGAGCGTATCCTGGAGCGAAATACTGGGTTTTGATATCTATTTACAACATATGTATATATAGTTATATGTAACCAATGTATAGTTGTATGTATATACATATAGGCGATATATGTATAATATATATATATATATTAAAAACAACACTTGCGCACAGGATCCGAAAAGAAAGAATGAAACACGTACGAACAACGTAGGCAGTAAAGTCAAAACGCAACTGGGATGGGTCGTGTCATGTTTGTCCCGCAGACCTCCATTAAACAGAATAATTCAACAAAAAACTCTAGGACATAGTTTTGATAATAGGAGATTAAACTATACTAAAGTCATCTAAAGTCTAGTAACTCTAGCACATATGGAGGTTTCCTAAAATGGGGGTACTCGCAAATCATCCAAGTCATTTGACCATGACTTAGTATTGAAAGCCATGGTGACTTGGGAATCCTCCATTTTAGGACACCTCTATATTCATTCCATTCATATCGAAACTTATCCCATGGAAAAAGTGCGGCTCCATGGCGGCTCCGTCCTGTGTTCTGAGCTCTTGGAAGATCAAGCTAAGCTCCACCTGTGATCGACTTCCGAAAGTCGTCCTTGTTTACATGGTCCCAAATGGATGTTTTTTATTGGGACAAATGATAGGATAACAATGGAGAATCATAGATATTAAGGGCCAAATAATATTTCCAGGAGGGTGGAATTAGACTAGATGATGATGTTTTCCCCAGAAAGTCGAGGTTGAACACCTCTTTCTATTTGGATGTTGCTATGGATGTTTAGGTGTTTCTTGTGATGATTGATCCAATATTTTTAAACTCATTTTCGGCCAATCTGGAATGATCTAGAGTGATTTTGTGGATGCCTGTGCAATCATTTGACGCACCCGAAAGTGTTGTAAGATCCCAAATGCACGGGACGAACAAATGTGGTGACGTGGCAGTTAACTCTCCCGGCCTTCTGCCCTTTCCTGAGTGACAACTTGAAATCAGTGCAAATCAAATGCAAGCCTCGAACGCACGGAAAAACCGCTTGCATAGCTGACCAAATTGCAGCAAGCGGCCACATGACTATTGGGCTGCAAGGATGATTGCCAAGTACAACAGCACGATCCTGTGCGGAAGTTTAGCAGGTGTCAGCACTCCAGAGGTTCAGAGCATACTTGATGGATTAGCCACACGCCACTAGACCCAGTACACACAAGCGGGATCAAAATCCCTACACGCAGGATTGCCGCTCCAATCACCAGCCTGTAAATGCCTGAGATTGTTCTCCAGTCCCTGACCGGCGGCTTGAGATCAAGATAAGGGAAACCACATTCCACGCCTTGATTGATCATCATTTTCTCTATGGCCATTTCTGGGAGTACACCCCATTTTCAAACATGCCCATGCATTATTTTGTTGGATATCCATCCCAGTATATCCCCAGTAGTATCACATTAAATCTTCAGTATATCCCATTTAATCCCCATTCAACCCCCATGAAACCACCATTAAATCGCATTCAATCCCATCAAATCACCATGAAACCATTTCTTGATGGTTAACGGTTAACTAACCATTTTCAAAGACCGGTTTGATGTTGGATGATGCTGGTTACAGTAGCAAATCGCTCCGCCACACAAGGAACGCTCCTGGATGTGAGCTGGCGAAACTTTTCCCACCTGAAGCAGGTAAATCACAGTAAGTCCGTGTTTTTTTGGTTGAACGTAATCCGTCAATGGATCATGTACATTCGATGCCAATGAATAAATATATATATATATGATACGTATAATGTACATGGAAAACACACACACATATATATATAGGTAAATATAATACAGAGATCTAATACATAAATACATGTAAATATATACATATATATATAAAGTGTTGATTATATGTAATAAAAATATGAAAAATATAAAACATATAATTCAATATAGAACTAAAAACACGTATATTACGTATATTGAACATGTATAACACGATATAAATACACATACAAGAGAAAATAAATTGAATACAAATACGATAAATACATAATACAAAGGTAACACACACACATATATATATAATACATGCACAGCACTCTTACAATTTTTCTATATATATATATACATATAACATACGTAAATATGTAAATATGTATACATGTATCTACAAATGTAAATCTGTAAATATGAAAATAAATAAATATATATATATGTAAACATGTATCTATATAAATGTCTATATGTATATATATATGTATACATGTATCTTTGTATGTGTGTATATTTGTAAATAAATAAATATATATATATATATAGATGAATATATGCATATGTATATATATATGTAAATATGTATTTACATGTATTTAGATGCATTTGTATGGACATATGTATATATATATATATATGCATACATGAATATATTTATATATGTATGAATGTATAAATGTAAAGAAGTAAAAATGTATATATGTATCTATGTATACATGTATCTATAAATATAAATGTCTATATGTACACATGTATATATGTTATTTGTAAATATGTATTTATTTATACATGCAAACATGTATCTAAAATATGTCTATATGTATACATGTATATATGTATATTTGTAAATATGTATATGTGTAAATATGTAAATTCATGTATATATGTACATACACATGTGAATATACATGAAAAATCAACAATATACATGTATACATTTTAAGCATAAACGACGTACACTTGAATAACACACACACACACGCACGCATACATACATATATATATATGAATATACATATAAATACGGTAACTACATTTAAATATACGGATTTTGAAATATAAGAGCTGGTATTTTAGACTACCTCCGGGAAGGTTTTCCTTGGCCCGCCTGGCCATTTAAACTTACAGAATCCAATTCGTTTAAACATACGGTAACTACATTATACTACATTTAAATATACGAACTGGTATTTCATACTACCTCCGGGGCCTCGCGGTCTGGCCCGCCATCCACATATTTAAATGTCGTTGCCGAATATATAATACACATATAATACACATATCATACATACATATTGCATACCCTGAGACCGTGCAACTTCGATCAACTTCGATTCGTCATTTTCCACCGGCTCCAAAACTGGCTGCCCTGGCCTTTTTGCTATCGTGGAGTCTGAAATTGTAGTTCGAAAAGGCTCGCACCTGGCCATTGAAGATGCAGGCAAGAACATGAGACAGATTCACTTTGCATCGCAGGTATCAAAGCAGAATGATCTGATGCTGAAAGCACGCTCTTCTTGTCCATACGGCTTGCATTAGGCAAGGCAGACTCGCCCTGAACTTACTCAGAGCGGGTGAAGAATAAACTCGGGTTAAGAGGGTAGTGCTGTACCCCTAAATTCTGGCTAATCATCATTTTCCGTCTCAAAGGCAATTTGGGTGAATCACAAATTTTTACCCATATATCATCGAAGGAAGTTTAGAAGTCAAACTTCCGACTATATTTACAGATGGAAAAGCAGAGGTGGGAAGAGTCAGAGAAGAGAAGAGTAGAAGAGAGAAGATCAGAGAAGAGAAAGAGTGAGAAGAAAGAAGATGCCCAGGTGCGCGAAAGGTAGCAGTGCGCGAAAGGTAGCAAAGTCGCAAAACACTGTGTTTTTCCAATGATTTGTGGCTCAGCAGGGTCGAGAAGTAGGCTCGCTAAAACGGCGGGTCGGGTGTGGAGCCATGTCGTCAGATGAGAGATGGAAAAGTGCACGCCGTGGTGGCGCGAAGCACATGTCGAAGTCAAAGTGTACAAAACACACCATGCCCGATGCCCGGACCACTGTTGGAAGTTGACATGTCGAAAAAGTGCACGCCTTTGTGGCACGAAGCACTATCCGAAGTCAAAAATGTACAAAGCACACCATGCTTGGACCACTTTTGGAAGTTGACATGTCGAAAAAGTGCACGCCGTTCTGGCACGAAGCACATTCCGAAGTCAAAATGTACAAAACACACCATGCTCGGACCACTGTTGGAAGTTGACATGTGGAAAAAGTGCACGCCTTTGTGGCAAGAAGCACATTTCGAAGTCAAAATGTACAAAGCACACCATGCTCGGACCACTTTTGCAAGTTGACATGTCGAAAAAGTGCACGCCGTTCTGGCACGAAGCACATTCCGAAGTCAGAAGTGCAAAAAACTGACGGGTACGGAGCACTTTTGGACGTTCAGATGTCGTTTTGCGTGGCAGGCGCAAGGGATTGTGCACCTGGTCAAAAGTGAGCAAAATGTGAGGGTTTTGTGGCATGTCCAAAAACGATGGCAGGCGTGGGACATTTGGAGGAGATCTGCAAAGATGCATGCAGCGTGGCAGGCACAATACAAGAGACATGTTCATCAGAGATGTCAGGAGGTCAGGGCGCTGATTTCCTGAGAAGGGTTACATTTGGAGCATCAGATCTTCAGGTTTGCGAAGATGATTTTGCGTGACAGGTGCAGCACTTTGTATGACCTGGCCTCACTTTTTCGTGGCAGGCGCAATACTTTAGACACATGGACTGGAAAAATCGCAAAACGCATTGGCACGAGGCCATCAGCTCTGCACTCAACTTTCCATTCTTGAAGGAAGTTACGCAGAATGGCTTCGTTTTTGTTGTTGTCAACTTTGAGAATCGGGGAAGCCTCGCAGAATTGTTTCGTTTTTGACGGTGTCAAGTTCAAAAATTGAGGAGGTCTCGCAGAATTGCTTCGTTTTTGATTTTGTCAGCTTGAAAAATTGAGGAAGTCTCGCAGAATAGCTTCGTTTTCAAGCTTGCAGGTAGACAGATAGATAGATAGACAACTACAACTACAACTACCACTACACTACTACTACAAATGCAACATACTAGACGACATTACGCTACACTAATTAAACTACACTACACTAATAACATCTAGCTACACCACACCACACTACACTAAACTAATTACACTAATTGCACCCATTGCACTAATTACACAACAACAACAACTACTACTACTGCTACTGCTACTGCTACTGCTACTGCTACTACTACTACTACTAATACTACTACTACTACTACAACTACAACAACAACTACTACTACTACTACTACTACTACTACTACTACTACTACTATTGCTACTACTATTGCTACTACTATTGCTACTACTATTGCTACTACTATTGCTGCTACTATTGCTGCTACTATTGCTGCTACTATTGCTGCTACTATTGCTGCTACTACTACTACTACTACTCCTGCTACTACTACTACTCCGCTGCTACTACTACTACTACTCCTCTACTCCTCTACTACTCTACTCTACTCTCCTCTCCTCTCCTCTCCTCTCCTCTACTCTACTCTACTCTACGCTACGACGACGACGACGACTACTACTACTACTACTACCACAACTAAAACTACTACTACTACCACCACCAACACAGCCACAGCTACAACTACAATTGCACAACTACCACTACCACAGTTACAACTAAACTAATTACACTGCAGCACAGTGTAACTACAAAAACAACTGCAGCTACAACAACAACAATACTAACAACTATTACACCTACAACTACAACTACAACTACAACCACTACTACTACTACTGCTACTACTACTCCTCCTACTGCTACTGCTACTGCTACTGCTGCTACTACTACTATTGCTGCTGCTGCTACTACTACTATTGCTACTACTATTGCTACTACTATTGCTACTACTATTGCTACTACTATTGCTACTACTATTGCTACTACTATTGCTACTACTATTGCTACTACTATTGCTGCTACTATTGCTGCTACTGCTACTACTACTACTACTACTACTACTACTACTACTACTAGTACTAGTACTAGTACTAGTACTAGTACTGCTACTACTACCACTACTGCTACTACTACTACTACTGCTACTACTACTACTCCTCCTGCTACTACTACTACTCCCCTGCTACTACTACTACTACTTCTACTACTGCTACTACTACTACTACTACTCCTCTACTCCTCTACTCCTCTACTCCTCTACTACTACTACTACTCCTACTCCTACTCCTACTCCAAATGCCACCACAGCTACAACTACAAGTACAACTGCACTACATTACGCTACACTAACTACACTGCAGTACGCAACAACCACAGCTACAAATACAACTACAACTGCACTACATTACACAACACTGCTCTACACTAATTATATTACATTGCACTACAGCTACAACTACAACTGCAACTGCAACTACCACTATATTACATTACATTACGCTAGACTACACCACACTACACTACAACTACACTACACTAATTACACCACACTACAACTACAACTACACGACTTTACACTACACTACACTAGGCTACACTACACCATACCATACTACAGTACACATCACTACGGTACACTACACTAGACTACACTACTTACCCCACACGGCAACCACAACTACAACTGCAACTACACTACACTAATTACACTACACTACAACTACAAGTCCACTACACTACAACTACAACTGCAGTACACCACACTACATCCAGCAGTTGTGCTGAGGTGGCCTCTGCAACCACTGCAACCACTCCAAAAAACACAACACCTTTCGGTCCATCAGTGGATTCGCTCTGCCATCCGTGATTCACAACAACCAACCTCTCCTATAGGTTTCCTATTTCTGAAACTTCCGCCGCCGCCTTGTGCGGTACTACTGGGATCTATTGTTGGATATATATATATATCTCTCTCTATATGTATATATATTTATTCCCTTCAACCCCAAGACCCGCGCAAAGTTAATAAGGTTAATATTCTTTTCAGCAGAATCTCGAGTTAGAATTCTTTGTGCGTGCGGGGGGTAAACAAATATATCAACTGCCCCTTCATATTCCTATGATATATATATAGTTATCCTGGAGTCGATGGAATATGGAAATTTGAAAAATAACTTACTAAAATGGGAATTTCTTTGAAATCCCATCTTCCAATATTTCAGGATTGTTATATCCAATTCTTGACCACCTTCAGAATCTTCACCAGCTGCCCCGTGGCTTTTCTCAGCTTCTGACTGCCATCTGTGCTGCACCAGGATCCGGGAAGTTCACAAAGACATAACCTACCATAATGGGAGGATTCAATATCTATAAGTGGGGATGATTCATACCAGGGCTTTCGTGCACTTTTAATCTGATGGTTGATGGGTGCTTAACGATGGCTATACACTTCCACCATATTTATCAGATTTTTTTGGAAGAACATCCATAAGTACCAGCTGGGTGCGAACAGACGGGTACCAGGGTGAACTGACCCATAGCCAAATGAGCAGGGTTCACCCTCTGTTGTTCCGTTATGCTGGCTGGTGGATAGGGAATTCCATGGTGGATTATGAAAAAACATTTCGTTTTTTTTGCAGAATATCTAAATCTATATATATATATATCTATGTATATATATATCTATATATATATATCTATATATATATATATATATATCTATATATATATATATATCTATATATATATATATATCTATATATATATATCTATATCTATATATATATATATATCTATATCTATCTATATATATATATCTATATATATATAAATATAAAGTATATTAATCAACCACCTTTTTCGGCTTTCGAAGGCTCAAAAATGCAGGGCCAGCACGTGATCACGTTGACCACGTTGACCCGGGTGCGGGCAAGGAACCAATGTTACAGTCATTTTGCGTATCCCATGGCCTTGGTGAAGCCGTGGCTTAAAATCTTGTCTTTGGCAATTTAAAACAAGATGGAAGCCACGAACCCGAATGTATTCACGTTCTTGGACTACGAGTGCAAACCTCTGCAATAGGAAAACGAACTTATTTTTGCATGCATCGTGCGCTCATATCGTCTCAGCAAACGCGCCTGAGCAACAGTTCACAAAGAGACAACTAACCAGCACAACAACATCACCAGCACAACGAGATCACCACCACCAGCCACACTCCACGCTTTACCCACTGCACGCTCCACACTCTACACTTTACACTCCACACTCTACACTTTACACTCTACATTTTACACTCTACACTCCACACTCGACACTTTCCATTCCAATCTCCAAACTCTACACTTTACACTCCACACTCCGCACTGTACACTTTGCACTTTACACCCCTCACTTCACACTTGACACTCCTCACTCCACACTCAACACTTTACACTCTACACTTGACACTCTACACTCCACACTACACTTTACACTCCACACTACACTTTACACTCCACACTTTCCACTTTACACTCCCCACTCCACACTTTACACTCCACACTTTACACTGCAGACTCCACACTCTACCCACTGCACACAGCACACTCCACACTCCACACTGTACACTCTACACTCTACACTCGGCACTCCACACTCTACACTTTACACGCTCTACACTCCACACTTTACACTCCACACTCTACACTTTACACTTTGCACTTGACACTCCTCACTTTACACTCCACACTCCATACTTTACACTCCACACTCGACACTTTACACTCTACACTTTACACTCTACACTCCACACTTTACACTTCACACTTTACACTGCAGACTCCACACTCTACCCACTGCACACAGCACACTCCACACTCCACACTCTACACTTTACACTCTACACTCGGCACTCCATACTCTACACTTTACACGCTCTACACTCCACACTCCACACTTTACACTGGGCACTCCTTACTCTACGCAAAGTTTGCACAAACTACTTCCCAATACGACTGTGTACTACAAAGCTTGCACAAAGTCGCTCCCAGTACTACTGTGTACTACAAAGCTTGCAGAAAGCACTTCCCAGTACTACTTTTTGTACTACACAGCTTGCACAAGCACTTCCCAGTACTACTTTGTACTACAAAGCTCGCACAAACTACTTCCCAGTACTACTTTGTACTACAAAGCTTGCACAAAGTCGTTCCCAGTACTACTGTGTACTACAAAGCTTGCAACAACTACTTCCCAGTACTACTTTGTACTACAAAGCTTGCACAAAGTCGATCCCAGTACTACTCTGTACTACAAAGCTTGCACAAAGTCGCTCCCAGTACTACTGTGTACTACAAAGCTCGCACAAAGTCGTTCCCAGTACTACTGTGTACTACAAAGCTCGCACAAACTACTTCCCAGTACTACTGTGTACTACAAAGCTTGCACAAACACGTTCCAGTACTACTGTATACTGTATACTACAAAGCTTGCACAAAGTACTTCCCAGTACTAAAGCTTGCACAAACTACTTCCGAGTACTACTTTGTACTACAAAGCTCGCACAAAGCACTTCCCAGTACTACTTTGTACTACAAAGCTTGCACAAAGCACTTCCCAGTACTACTGTGTACTACAAAGCTTGCAGAAACACGTTCCCAGTACTACTGTGTACTACAAAGCTCGCAGAAACACGTTCCCAGTACTACTGTGTACTACAAAGCTCGCACAAAGCACTTCCCAGTACTACTGTGTACTACAAAGCTTGCGCAAAGTACTTCCCAGTACTACTGTGTACTACAAAGCTCGCACAAACTACTTCCCAGTACTATTGTGTACTACAAAGCTTGCACAAAGCCGTTCCCAGTACTACTGTGTACTACAAAGCTTGCACAAACACGTTCCAGTACTACTGTGCACTACAAAGCTCGCACAAACACGTTCCCAGTACTACTGTGTACTACAAAGCTTGCACGAAGCACTTCCCAGTACTACTGTGTACTACAAAGCTTGCGCAAAGTCGTTTACAGTACTACTGTGTACTACAAAGCTTGCACAAAGCACTTCCCAGTACTACTGTGTACTACAAAGCTTGCAACAACTACTTCCCAGTACTACTTTGTACTACAAAGCTTGCACAAAGCACTTCCCAGTACCACTGTGTACTACAAAGCTCGCACAAACACGTTCCAGTACTAATGTGTACTACAAAGCTCGCACAAAATACTTCCCAGTACTACTTTGTACTACAAAACTTGCACAAACACGTTCCCAGTACTACTGTGTACTACAAAGCTCGCACAAACACGTTCCCAGTACTACTGTGTACTACAAAGCTCGCACAAACTACTTCCCAGTACTATTGTGTACTACAAAGCTTGCACAAAGCCGTTCCCAGTACTACTGTGTACTACAAATGCACAAACACGTTCCAGTACTACTGTGTACTACAAAGCTTGCACAAACTACTTCCCAGTACTACTGTGTACTACAAAGCTCGCACAAACACGTTCCCAGTACTACTGTGTACTACAAAGCTTGCACGAAGCACTTCCCAGTACTACTGTGTACTACAAAACTTGCAGAAACACGTTCCCAGTACTACTGTGTACTACAAAGCTTGCACAAAGCACTTCCCAGTACTACTGTGTAATACAAAGCTCGCACAAACTACTTCCCAGTACTATTGTGTACTACAAAGCTTGCACAAAGCCGTTCCCAGTACTACTGTGTACTACAAAGCTTGCAACAACTACTTCCCAGTACTACTGTGTACTACAAGGTGCAAAGTTGTTCCCCAGTAACTCTACTATAACTAGAGGTTACTAATTAAGGCTCTCGTGAGGATGTACTAGGTGTATTGCAACTGAATGGGCAGTTCCTTGTAAGGGCTTACTACTGTGTAGTACAAAGCTTGCAACAACTACTTCCCAGTACTACTTTGTACTACAAAGCTTGCACAAAGTTGTTCGCAGTACTACTTTGTACTACAAAGCTTGCGCAAAGTCGTTTACAGTACTACTGTGTACTACAAAGCTTGCACAAAGCACTTCCCAGTACTACTGTGTACTACAAAGCTTGCACAAACTACTTCCCAGTACTACTGTGTACTACAAAACTTGCACAAAGCACTTCCCAGTACTACTGTGTACTACAAAGCTTGCACAAACACGTTCCAGTACTAATGTGTACTACAAAGCTCGCACAAACTACTTCCCAGTACTACTTTGTACTACAAAACTTGCACAAACACGTTCCAGTACTACTGTGTACTACAAAGCTCGCACAAACACGTTCCCAGTACTACTGTGTACTACAAAGCTCGCATAAACTACTTCCCAGTACTACTGTGTACTACAAAGCTTGCACAAAGCACTTCCCAGTACTACTGTGTACTACACATGCACAAACACGTTCCAGTACTACTGTGTACTACAAAGCTCGCACAAACTACTTCCCAGCACTACTGTGTACTACAAAGCTCGCACAAAGCACTTTCCAGTACTACTTTGTACTACAAAGCTTGCACAAAGCACTTCTCAGTACTACTGTGTACTACAAAGCTTGCACAAAGCACTTCCCAGTACTACTGTGTACTACAAAGCTTGCACAAACTACTTCCCAGTACTACTTTGTACTACACAGCTTGCACAAAGCACTTCCCAGTACTACTGTGTACTACACAGCTTGCACAAACTACTTCCCAGAACCACTTTGTACTACAAAGCTTGCACGAAGCACTTCCCAGTACCACTTTGTACTACAAAGCTTGCACGAAACCGTTCCCAGTACTACTGTGTACTACAAAGCTTGCACAAAGCAATTCCCAGGACTACTTTGTACTACAAGGCTTGCAAAGTCGTTCCCAGTACTACTGTGTACTACAAAGCTGGCACAAACTACTTCCCAGTACTACTGTGTACTACAAA